>PVKA01004221.1:0-101204 GCA_004027165.1 Ctenomys sociabilis
GAATAGCTGAGAGAGCTAATCTTGGCAGGGCTACCTGGTCTGTGGGGTGCTTTCGATGTTAACAGAGGAGAGTTTCTGTGATTGCTTGCCCAGGTCAAAGTAAGGTGGACTTGTTCTGTGGTTTTGGCCAAGGGGAAATGAGCCAAGACCAGGGTACAGAATGGGGAGTGTTTGGGGCAGGGCGCCTGGGAAACCTTGGGTCCTGATTATCACCTTGTACTACCTGCATTCAACCCACAACACCAAGGGAAGGTCTCCTTCACATTCTGTACCTCCTGAAGCATGGACACCAGTGAAACAAGTGAAAAAGTCACCTGCATATGCCTTGGGGGCCTATGGAAGGTGTTCTCGTAGGCCATATAGTGAGCACAAGAACTGCTAATGCAGAAGCCCAGTGAACTGTCCTGCTGTACCACCAGAACTGGGGTACCTACCTGCCTGCATGAATTCCAGCATCATAAGAACTAAACTCTATGGAGCCTGAAGACCCAAGCCTGTGATAGTTTATGCCCTCTGCAGACCACACCACTGCCTTCATGAAGTGTTGCAGTTTATACTGAGAGTCACGTTGGGGGTCTTTTCTGAGGTCCCCTATAATACAGTGGCACGTAATTTTCCATCTAAATGGAAAATAAACTTTCTCTACAAAAGCTGCTGCATAAAACTAGAAAATAAAACTATTAAACCAGGCATGTAGACATTAATATAGGCACTGAAGGAGCATGAATCGAATCATGACACACCCAGAAGAAAATAATTCTCCAGAAATAGGTTCCCTTTTGAAGGAAATCTATAAAAATGCCTGAAAAAAAAAAAGTAATGATTCTGAGCTAAGCCTAGAATGATGTAAAAGAATACAGACAGACAATACACCAAAATAAGAGAATAATCAGAACTGAAATGATAGATTCACCAAAGACATACAACATAAAAGAAGCCAAGAAATGAAAAGCTTTCACACACGTGACTTGGGTGTCCCTACGCAGACCCTTGTCCTCTTCTAGCAGCCAGCTGGAGACTAGGCCCATTCTTCCCTAACCACAGTTAAGGATACCTCATCAGAGGGGGAGGCGTAGACAGCCAGACTAGGTAGAAATATTATAGGCAGTCAAGGCCCTAGAAGGAGTCAGTGCAGACGAGAACACATTGACTTGGGTTCCCTGCACCTGCTACCCCCTAGCGCTGGGGAGGCTGACACCTGAGGATTGCTTTAAGTCTGAGCTGTGTAACAAGACCTTGCACCAAATAAATAAATAAATAAATAAATAAATAAATAAATAAATAAATAAATAAATAAATGATCATTAAAAAATTTTTCAGAGAAGTGGACCTGTTAACAACTCATTTGGAAACCCTCTTGTCACTCAGGAGGATACCCAGCCCCCATTCCTATTCCACCAATCAATTTTTTTTTCTTTCTTTCTTTCTTTGTTTCTTTCTTTCTCTCTTTCTGTATTTTAGGGAAGAGTGTACAGAGATTTCAGGGTCACTATTAGATTGGACTCATAGTGCTCCACCTATTTACAGTCTCCCAAGAGCTGAGATTATAGGTGCACTCCACCATGCCCAGTCTCAATTGCTATCTCAGCTCGCCCCGGGGTGGGGTCGAGATGGCAAGCCTGGGGATCAAACCCCTGGCCACTGTGTCTGCCTTAGCAGGCACTCCAATCTACTGAGCTATTTGGCTGGCACTCCCTCAATCAATGTTTTTACTCTTAATATTTTTTGACTTACTAAGTCTTTGATTTTCAAGATTTATGTTTGATTCTTTTTCACACTCTTTTTTTTTTTTTTTTTTGTCTTTTTGAGACAGGGTCTCACTATGCAGTTCAGGCTGGCCTTAATTCACTTTGTAGCTCAGGCTGGTCTCGAACTCACAACAATCCTGCTGCCTCAGCCTCCCGAGTGCTGGGATTACAGGCCTGCGCCACCACGCCTGGCTATTTCACACTCTTCCTTGCTGTCATATCCTAGTTTTTATTTCTATTTTATTAAATTGCTTATATTATCATGCCTAATTCTTGAAAACCTTTCTTTTGAGTTCTTTATCAGGCTTTCTATCCATTTTGGTAATGTTAGTATCTATTACTACAGAGCTGTTCTCTTTTTTAATAAGTAAACATGGATGTATAGATAGTTTATTCATATACTGGAATATTACTCAGCCTTTAAAAAGAAAATAATTTTAAAAAAAATTTAAAGAGTACAAAAAAGTAATAAAAACAGCATTATAAATAATACAAAGTTTCACTAAACAAAGTAATATAGGGGCTGGGGAGATAGCTCAGTAAAATAAACACTTGCCTGGCAAGTGCAAGGATCTGAGTTCAATCTCCAGTTCCACCAAAAAAAAAAAGAAAAAAAAAAAAAAAAAAAAAAAAAAAAAAAAAAAAAAAAAAAAAAAAAAAAAAAAAAAAAAAAAAAAAAAAAAAGAATTTAAGGGGCCAGGGAGATGGCTCGGTGGAATAAGTGCTTCCCTGGCAAGCTCAAGGGCCTGAGTTCAATCCCTGGTTCTGAAAAAAAAAAAAAAAAAAAAAAATTAAACATTAACTGCTCCTTTCAAGTGACCAGCAGAAGGTGGACGTATAATTGTCCAAACTACCCTGCATATACACATAAATACATCTTTTCCCCTTCTCTCTTTTGTCCTTTTCCTCATTCCAATTTTTCCTTCCCATTTCACAGTATCTATTGCACCTTTCAAATTTTATTTAATCTTTCAGGTTCTTACACTAGTGAGACAATACGATGTTTGCACATGTGGGTCTCGTTTATTTCACTTACTGATACAGTCTCCAGTTGCATTCATTTATCTACAAAAGCCTCAAATTTACGTTTTTAATAGCTAAGTAATACTCCACTTCTTCTTTGTCCATTCCTTAGTTTATGGGCATTTGGGTTGTTTTCAAGATTTAGCTGTGACAAATTACACTGCTATAAACATGGGTGCACATGTGTCACTGTGGTATGATGATTTCAGGCCAGACCTCAAGATAAAGACAGAATGACCAGGCATGCAATAAGTTGTAATATCTGGCCTAATAAAGTCTAGATAGACATGTCACCTCAACTGGTGGCCAAGACTCTCAGACTCCCCAGTTCCCCAAAACTTCTTTGTTCTTTCCACGTGCACTTGCTGCATGACTTGCTTCCTCACTGGATCAATATTACCCATTTGGTTGTACTTATAATCTTATCGCCTGATTATACCTGTGGCCCATGTTGGATCTACATGCTTAAGCTCTCTAAGACTTCCTTTAAAGGGCTGGGGAAATAGCTCATTGGCATAAGTGCCTGCCTGGCAAGCTCAAGGTCCCGAGTTTGATTCCTGGTACTCCCCACCCCCACATCCCCCCCAAAAAAAGTCTTCACCTGAGAAGTAGGGTCCTGGACAACTCACTCAGGATCCCTCCTGCCTCCCAGGAGCTGTACCTGTTACTCTTGGTAAGTATTCCGTACTCTTGTTGTTCCTAGAATTTACACCTCAGTTTCAGAGAACATGAGCTTGGCATATCAGATCTCCAGCAGGTTGGAATTACTTCCTCAATATCATATTGGAAGTCCTGATATCATTCGCATAACACTGAGAGTTTGCAGAAGACTGAGGTTAGGGACAGCAGAATAATTAATTTGATGGAGGAAGTTTCAAGGTAGCCAAATATTGATGCTGTGGCTTGGATACACTTCACACTTATAATCAGCTCTACATTGTGAATCTAGAACAGTCAGCCCAGTAGAATGATTTTAAACATCTAGAGTTTGGCCAGAAAGGAAAGTTTAGTAGCAGAGGAAAACTTGATTGATAAAAATATTAGCATTAGAAGAAAGCCACATGCTTTAGAACAGAACAATAGGAAAAATACCTTGAGGAATGTGAAGAAGCAATAAGGCCTCACACTTCACCAGCTCACACTTGCAAAGACAAAAGACACTGCCTTGTGAGAAAGGGTGCCTGGGGACTTGATTCTCCAGGATTCACTTTTCAGTGCTTAGCATCCAGGCCCTTGCAGGCTTCAGAACCCCCCAGCAAAACGCAAAAAGGCTCAGCTACTGGGAGCAAGTCCTGGCATCATCCGTGTGGCACCGAATTTACTGAAATGAAGAATGCAGAAGTTGTGGGGTCAGGGAGGCTTCTACTGAGACCTTGGAAAAAGGCCCAGGAGGCCATCTGAGAGGCCAGTGCCTGACACTCTGAGGGTGAAGGCAGAAAGGCAGTGCAGACTCCAGGACATTGGGAAAGTCAGGCACCTGGAACGTGTGAGGGAAGATGCAGAGGGTGAGCACAACCAGCCCAAGAGAGAACCATGGGAGCCACAAGCGCTGGCACTGCCCACCACCCTCAGAGTAGGATTGTCGGACAGCAAGAGTGGTGGTGTGGTTTGTGTCTGGTTGTACCCCCACAGCCTCATGCGGTTGTGGGGTGGACTTCCAGAGCTTGGGATTAACTCAGGATCATCTGGGATTATGGATGTGAGTGCTGCGCCCTGCCTGAAGGCACCATAAGGGAGACTTGCTGCCTGTGACCTTCGCTGCTGCAGCTCCCCCCTTTGCTCTTTTGCTTCTTGCTGCCACCCTGAAAGGTTGGTCTCTGCCCTAGGCCTTTCTGCCTTGGAACCAGTTGTGTATGGAAACCTCCACTAACTGTGAGCTAAATAAATGTTTCCTTCCTTCATTTTGGTTGTGGGGTATTTGTTCCAGCAATGAGAGAAGAGTAACTGAGACAAGGGTACAAAAGGAAAATAAACCCTCCATAAAATCTCACTTCTTAGACATATTCCAGAGATTGAGCCTGCACTCAGCAGTGTTTAGTAGTCCTGATTTCATTGTCATTGCCTCGTGAACAGGCGACAGAGCTTCCAAATTTGTTTGGAGCTCACAATGCATCACTGTTTGTCTAGGGAGCTAGACTTAGAGCTGTGAGATTTACAGTTTACCCTGGTGGATTTTTGTCTTGATTTGGTCTCATTCTTTTCTGTACTTTATTGCTCTGTTTTGGAGTAGGATGGTTTTCTGTGCTGTTGTGTAGTGGAGGTCTTCTACTTTCCTCACCTTTTACAGTGTTTATACCTAAGGGCTTGCCTTAAATCACAGAGGAGGTTTGGTCTTGGACATTTTAGCAATGCTAAAACTGTTGGGACTTCAAAAACATGTACAGATGGACTCACTGCACTTTGTGTAGAAGGATAGGCCTGAGTCTTTTGGAGACAGGTAGAACGTTATGCTTTATACCTAGATGTCCCCTAAAGCCTTATGCATGGGGAGGTGGTTAGATGATGAAGGTGTGGTCCACATCACTGATGAATTTAAGGGAGGTAAAGCCTGATGGGAGAGGTGGGCCACTGGGGGAGCAGCCCAGAAGGGTGCATCTCGCTCCTTCATCCTTCGGCCCCTATTTTTACTACTTATCTACTACACCTTGAGCACTTCTCTCTCTGCCATGGCCTCTGCTATGTGGTCGTGGGTCACTTGGGGCACGGCCCAGAGAGGAGTATCTCCCTTGCTCCCCCCAATAGTTGACACTCTATCACGCCATTCTACCGTGCAGGCAGCTGAATATGGACTGATACTTCCATAAACTGTGAGCAAAAACAAAACTTTCTTCTTTTAAGTTGTGGGCATCAGATATTGTGTCTCAGTGAGGAGAAAAAAACTAAGATACCTGGAACTGATTTTGTGGGTTTCCTTCCCCCATTTCCTCTAATTCTGTAGAAGCATTTCTCCAGGGACCCCTTTTCATTCTTCCAAAAGTAGACATTTGAGAACCACTCGATGCCAAATGTTGTGTGTAGTAAGGGATATAACACTGCATCTATTCTCCATTTTCTCCATAATCAAAAGAGCTGAAATTAACTGAGAACTCAATGTGTGTTTTAGCCTGACTGCCCTTGTTTGCATTTATTCATATAATCCACCATGCTAAGAGGTAAATATGAATGGAATCTCCATGTTACAAACAAGCAGAGCAGAGCAAAAATAAGTGCAGTTACTTGTTTTATCCCTTTAACATCTCATAAGATTACAAATTTCTTAAATTTAAAATCAGCCATATGACTTACTGTTCCATATGATTTTGTTGCCCTTGATTTATTTTTTTTTCTAGGATTCACAGGCCTGTAGCTGCATGATTCTTGAATTTTGCAAAGGTGTCATTCAGCTCAATCGGCCTAACAAAATACATTAAGTTGGGTGACTTCATAGAGATTTAATTTTCAATATTCTCAAAGCTGAAAGCATGATATCAGGGTGCTGTCCTGTGGCCTTTTCTTGTGTGAATGTGGAGAGAGAGGGAAAGGGAGAGAAAGAGACAGAGGGAAGAGGAAGAAGGGGAGACGCAGACACAGAGAAATAGAAAAATCTTCTTGTAAGGTCTTCTTATAAGGTTAGCCTTGTTGAGTTCAACTGCTCTTCTGTGATCTAATTTTGCTTTACCAACAGTGTAAAAGTCTGGTCTCAAAGCAGTCACACTGGAGATTAGGGCTTTGATGGATGCATTCTGCACAGACACTCCACAGCAAGAAGCTACCTGCACTATGTAGGTACAACTACAGCTACACATCAGTGTATGTATCCAGGACCTTCACAGTACCTTGAGTATGGTAGATGCTAAACGAACACTTGTCTGATAAGTGAGGTATCCTACATTTTAGAAAACAATCCTGAAAAATAGCTAAAAGAAGAAAACTAATTTGCCTACTCTACTTTAGAATCAATGTATGAAAATATGGAAATAAGCACATTGAAATATTTGCTATATAACAGAACTCCCTCCAGGCTTAGGAAACGTTCAGGTACTCCTTTTACATAAATTTTATTTCTGAAGAACATTAAGAAAATTGAGTTATGAGTATAAAGGAATAATAATTCAGATGAAGTTAGCAAAAGGAGCAGGTAATCACACTGACAATTTGATTGGTTTATTTCAAAAGTTTCAGAAAAATGAGATTTTTTTCAGTAGTTTGGAGAAGAGGCAGGAATTTAAGCACTGGAAATCAGATACACCCACTACACTTCACTGGCCAAAGGCAAGTTCAATGATCACGTCCAACTTTCAGGGTAAGAGTTCAAGTCTCTGTTGTGTAGGATAAAGTGAACTGGTCAGGAAAGAATAGGGAAGCCTGTCAGTCAAGATGGAGATTCTTTTTTTTTTTTTTTTTTTTTTTTTTTTGGTCTTTTTGAGACAGGGTCTCACTATGCAGTTCAGGCTGGCCTTAAACTCACTTTGTAGCTCAGGCTGGTCTCGAACTCACAACAATCCTCCTGCCTCAGCCTCCCGAGTGCTGGGATTACAGGCATGCGCCACCATGCCCGGCTTTTCTTTTTTTTTTTTTTTTTAAGTACAAAATTAACTATAATAGGGCCGGCCAAATAGCTCAGCGAATGAAAGCACCCGCAAGCAGGCACAGGGGCTGGGATTCGATCCCCGGGCCTGCTATCCTGGCCCTGCCACCAGGGCAATTGAAACTGAGTGTGGTGGTGTGCGCCTGTAATCCTAGCACTTGGGAGGCTGTAAACAGGAGGATCACTAGGAGTCCGACCTATGCAGTGACCCTGAATGCCCCATAGACCCTTTCCTAAAATAAAAAAAAAAATTAACTGTATTCCCTGAGGAATTTGTTGAAACATTTCCTTTTTACATGAGTGTTAGTAGCAATGTCTGATCCCCACATAGAAAACAAGAGCTGGCTTAGACTTTTACGGCCAATGGGCAACATATAGCAATTTCTTTTCCATGCCTCTTTTTGGCATCTAAGTTGATCTGAAAAGATGATTTTGGGCTGTGAGGTTTTAAGATTGATTGAAAGTACAATAATTAGAGTCTCTTGCTCTGCTTGAAAAAACAAAAAGTCACCCGTAACAGAAGAATAGCATTTAAGCACCACACGCTGTACAGAAGAAAACCCTGACTCTTGCAAATCAGCAGAAAGCCTTCCCAGCACAGTTTCTTTTCCTTCCCACAGCACTGAGTAGTGAGTTCAATGGACAGTGACAGAACTCGCTCTCTGCTGCTGCTGCTCCCCCCTTTTTTTCTGTTGCTGCTTTGCTGTTTTCCACCACCATGAACTGCTGCCTCTGCCATGTGCCACCCTGTCTTGAAGCCAGCCTGTGGACTGAAAGCTCCAGGCTGTGAGCTAAATTAACCTTTCTTTCCTTAATTTTGGAAATTTCTCTCAGAAATGAGAGAAAGGTAACCAAGACACACTACTCACTAACAACTCCAGGATTCTAGGTTTTATTTATTTACTTTTTTAATATTTAGTACAGGTTGTACAGGGTCTCACTGTGTAGATCAAACTGGTAGTGATCTGCCTGTTTACAGCCTCCCAAGTGCTGGGATTACAAGCGCGCGCATGCCACCATGCCCAGTCTCAATCGCTGTCTCCGTGCACCCTGAGCACGGCAGGCCTGAGGGTTGTACCCCAGCCCCTGCGTCTGCCTAAGCAGGCGCTTTAATCTGCTGAGCTATGTGGCTGGCCGAGGATTCTAGGTTCTTACCACACTCAGACGGATGTCAAAATAGTGCCTGGGTAACACTACTTCTCAAGGAATAGTTCCAGATCAGGAAGCTGGGGAGGACTTATAGAATCGAAGTGACCTAAATGCCCATCTGTAACTGTTAAAAAGTCCAAAGCCATTTTATTTAGCTTCTGTAATACTCAGCTATCTCAGTACTGGCATGAAAAACCCTATACCTACAACTTAAAGGAGGGGTGGTTAAATTTCAATTACGGTTTGAGGGTGTGAGTCCATGGTCAGCTGGATAAATGGGGGCAACCTCATGGTGGACGGGCAGGGTGCATGAAGGCTGCTCAGTTCAAGAGACAGCAGGGGAACAGCGCTGGAGAGGAAGGGGCCATGCCCCTGTAACACACGGACATGGGCGTTCCTGATCTCCTAGGGTGATCAGATTAAAAATTTAGCTTAATTGTTACAGTGCCATTGGTGTCTCAGATGCTCAGAATTAAGGAAGGAAAGGTTTACTTGGCCCGCCTATAGTATCTGTAGCTTCAGTATGTAATCAGCCGGCTCCAAGGCAGGGAGGGTTGGCATGGCACGGGGGCCTTGAAATGTCCTGCCAACCGTTCAAGGTGGCTAAAGACAGAAAAAGCAGAAGGAACGAAAGGGGGAAGCAAACTTCTTTTCCTCCATGATACTGTATGCCAGCCCTGCCCCACACCACCTCCATGCCCCCCTCTTGCACAAGCTCAGGCTGTTTACAAAGGAGGACCGGGGCCCCTGCCGAGTCACTTAGTTAAGCTTGTAAACTGCTGGAGGCTCAAGTCGGCACAGCGTATCAAGAATTGCAATAGGAGAGGCAGCCTTTGCAGATATCCAAAGAGATTGTTTAGAAAGGAACCTGACCGTGGCCAATTACTGCTTGGTGGGAAATTGCCCCTCTAGAAACAATACTGAGTCGTGCTTACAGCACAGGCCTCGTGGGTACGCACTGCAGCAGCACCTATCTCACTAACCAAGCTGCAGTCAGAACAATCTACCAGATTGGCCACCATCTAGTTCCACCTTTAAATAGTGAAACCAACAGCTGATACTGCAACTCACTAAACACTGTAGGCTGCTGTCTCATGCACCCATGTGCACATAATTCCCATCAGTTGAGCTTTTTTAATTTTTTTTTTTAAATATTGAGTCATTTACATTTGTCTCCCAACTTGCTAATCGCAATTGCACTTGTTTTAATTATAATATTTAAATATAAATCATGTTGAGAGGTCAGATATAAATGTGGGAAGTTATTTGTGCTAGAAAAACAATACCTTGGAAAGATTCAATAAAAAGGAAATTGTAGAAAGGATAAAGGCAAAAATTAAAGGAAAAGGAAAAAGACATTTAGAAGAATTGTGTTCTCATTGTTTGGCAAAGGACTTTACTTCACTTTCAGTAACGGAAAACGGATAGCCTTAAAATTACAAAGTGATTTATGAAGGATGGATGTAGAACTTAAATTAACTTTTTATTAAAAGCGAATCAGTTGGTCCTATATTAAAAGATTGAAAGTTAATGTACAGTGCTAAGCTTCATGTAAGCATAACATTTTTAATACATTAAGTGGTGTTTCTGTATTTAATTTTTTTCCATTTTTAATTAGGAAAATGTTCAACTCTATGAAAGACATCTTTAGGAAAGTAAGTGTCTGTGCACCTTTGCAATGTTTCCAAAGCTGCTGCATTTTATTTATGTATTTTTTTTTTTTTTAGTTTTTACTGCTACCTTTTTAGCCAATGTATGTGTACACACATATGTGGATGTTTTGAGCATCTTTCGGAAGTACATCAGACACCTTGTAACACTTTACTTCTAAGTACTCTGGGCAGCTTCTCTTAAGATATATTTCTTCATTGCCACAATGTCATGATCACAGTTAGAAAACTGATAATAATTCAATAATAGTATCCAAAGTGCTGTCCTAATTTAAATGTCTTCAGTGGTTTCCAAGGCATCCTTTATCACATTTTTCCCCAGCTCAAAAATCCCAATGAGCTTTCCTACGTTGCAGTTCCTTATTCTGTGTCTGTAATTTTTTCGGTAGTGGTTGTTCTGTTGCACATTATCGGCTTCAGTACAGTTGCTCAGATTACCAGTGGCTATAAGCATGAAAATTGGTCAAAGTAAAAATTTCAAGCATTAACTGCTACCTTCAAAAACTGGTAGAAATTAGTAGTATAGTCAGCATAGCTATTCTGTGCATACACATACATGATTTTTTCTTCCTTTCTCCCTTTCTTTTCTCCTATCCCTTATCCCAAATGTCTATTCCTTTTGCTCTTCTTCTTTTGACAAAGATATGGAGACAACTGATTGGTAAAATTACAGTTCTTTCAACAAATGGAACTAAATTGACAAAAGTGAATCTGAACATGGATTTCCCACTGAACAACAAAAAATAAACGCACAGCGAATCATATACTAGATTTTTTTAGTTAAAACTTTATAATTTTATAACCTAAAGACAAAAATGGCAAAGACTCTTCCCATCCTTAGAATCGGAAGAGATTTTATAAGTTAATCACGAAATTTCCAATTATATAAGAACTAAAAAAGCATTCCACAGAATATTTCTAACAAGATTCCAGATAAAAATATATAAAGAACAACTCAAGAGGGGGAGTAGCATCCAACGAATGAACTTGTCTCTTTAAAGCACTCCGCATGCCCTGTGGCCCTACAGGGCGCTGGCGGCTCACCTCCCCACTTGGTCCCGTGACCACTCGTTGGCTTATCATGGTTTCCGACTGCTGAATACTGTCCCATGGGCAAAGAATTCAGCCCTTCAGGAATATTGCTGAATTCACTTCGATGGAGCATTTTACATATTTGAGTAACTAATTTAAAAACAGAAGTGGGAACCGCACAAAACTTACAGACCAGTTCATGAGAACTGTTTTGAGCCTGCTTCATTAATAACGCTTACCGACTAAGTGTCTGTATGTGTGACAGAATAAAGCAAGAAAAGGACAAAAGAATGGTATATGTGTTGGTTACTTTTCTTTCATTGCTGAGACAAAAATATCTGATATCAACAATTAAGAAAGATGGGGCTGGGGAGATGGCTCAGTGGAATAAGCGCTTCCCTGGCAAGTGCAAGGGCCTGAGTTCAATCCCTGGTTCGGCAAAATCAATCAATCAATCAAAAAAAGAATTAAGGAAGGAAAGATTTCTTTAGCTCACAATTTGTGGAGGCTTCGGTCCACAGTCAGCTGGCTCCCAGGCAGAATGGCCCATGGCAGAGGGCAGAAGTTCATAGCTGCAGGAAACAGCAAAAGTAGCAAGAGCATGACGAGGAGCAGGAGAGAGCGAGCCTCTTTCCCTCCCTTGCATCGTGCGCAAGCTCCTTGCCCCACTCACATTCTAGAAGCCAAGACCTATACAGCAAGGAATGTAACTTTTGTATCTGATAATGCCAGTCAAGTCCCCTCAGGTTTTATCCTGAAACCCTGTACCACCCTTCTGTGTCAGCCATGTGGATGAGTTGCAGCAGCAGAAAAGTATAAAAATGAGATAAACAGTAAAGCCATATTACAGGCTGAGCTGTGAAAGGTCAACAACTTCTGACATGGCCAATGCTATGGATTTCCACTACATTGGAATATTTTGCTGACTTCACACTCCTACAATATTTAAGTGACAATGGTACACCCTTCTCTGACAAAACTAAACAAAAAAAGGGGATACAAATGAAGGACCATTTTGTATCTGTATGTACAAAATAGTTAAGATAGATATGCAGCTACATTCTCTTAATTCAATGAATAAAAAGATTTGTTAAAACCATTGACTGTTACTAATTCCTTTATCTATAGGATATCAGGTCTGCATCTTGTACAATGAATAACCACTAAGACAACAATATGCAATGTATTTATTATTGAAACTGTCCTACTAATTGGTTTTGAAACTGTCTCATTATTATTTGTTTCTCAATAAAATTAAAAAAAAATAAATTCTAGAAGCCCACTGTATGACTGCATGAGACTATGGGGGGACATCTAGACACACAGAATAACAGTATATTAAATTATCAGCTACCAACGGAGTTTGCTTCATTGTAGAAATGTAAGCAGCAAATATTAATGTAAACACAGTTTTGCTATATTAGGAGTGATGGAGTGAAAAGCTACTAGGATATTAGGGAGGAACTAAGAATTACATCTGAAATCACATTTATAAAATGTGCACTTACTCAGAAAGCTGTACCAAGCTGAAGCCAGGCTCCTACATTTGCCACTTGCTCCTTCAGATGTCCACAGGTAAGTCAGTGCAAAATCTGGTATGAGGATAATTCTAGATAGCCATGTTTTCTAAAATTAAAACCATTGACTATTGTACTAATTCCTTTATCTATAAATTTTTCCCAACCCTTGTTAAGATCACTTCAAAAATTTTAACACCCTTTCACTAGTTTCCTCATTTTGATGCTTCTAGGACTTCCATAATGGGTAGTCTCTCTCACTGCAGAGGGTAATAAGCCTGGTATGGATTTCCTCTCTGGCTGCTAGACAATCAAAGGAAGAACAGAGGGCCAGTGAGATAGCTCAGTAGACTGAGCACCAGCTTAGGCAAATGCAGGGACTGGGGTTTGATTCCTGGCATCACATGTCATGCCGGCCCCACCACTGCATGGGCTGAGCTGGCTGCCCAGACGGGGTGTGTTGGTGCATGTCTGCAATCCCAGGACTGGAGAGGCCGAAGTCAGGAGGATCACGACAAGTCTAAGCTGCATAGCCAGACCCTGTACCAAATACATTTTTTTTTAAAAAAAAAAAAAAGAAGAACAGAAGGACAAAAAGAACACAATATGCAGTGCCAGATCCTCAACTCAGTGGCTTGAAAAGGGTAGGTAGCGTTGAAACCTTATAATTCAGAAAACAGCGATATAGTCAAAGTATTCAGACATATGGTGCTGGGTAATGATGGCATAAATCAGAGAATGTGTCTCAGAGAATGAGTAAGAAGACTATTTAAAATGCTGTATTATTAGTTGAGGCTTTAAGCTATCTACAAATATGATATTTATAATGATAAAATTAAATTTATTATTTTATTTTATTATATTTAGGACAGGCTGTACAGGGTGTTCAGGGTCTTACCACTAGATTGGACTTGTAGCAATCCGCCTGTTTTCAACCTACCAAGAGCTGGGATTACAGGCGTGTTTCACCACACTCAGGCTCAGTTGTCATCTCAGTGCGCCCCAGGAAGTGGGGCTGGCAAGACAGGCCTGGGGATCAAAGCCCTGGTCCCTGAGTCTGGCTAAACAGGCACTTTAATCTACTGAGCTATTTGGCCAGCCCATGAAATTGAATTTAAAGTATATGTTAGAAAATTATGTCAGGGCAAAATAAGAAAACAAAGGCACATTTCTTGCTTATCTAAATTTATGAACAAACATTCCTACCCACTTTTCATGTGTTAATTCAACAGATATTTCTTTATTGAACACTCTTTACACCAGTCCATTCCAGATGCTATAGATGTACTAGAAAATGAGAGAGATAAAACAAAATATAACAAAAACTAAAAACCAAAATTCCTGTCCTAGTGGAGTTTGGAGTTCAGATAGAAGAGGAAACTGGGCTCTGGGCTCTGTCCGTGTTGCACCATTGAGATAAACAGCACAGGTTGCAAAGCTGGCAGATGGTTAAGCTAGGATGTGAAGTAGATAGAGTCTGGTCCTAAAGTCTATGATTTTAATTTTTAAAATGTACAGGTTGGAACCAAACAGAAATGTCTACAGTGAACTGAAGGAACCTGGAGCATCTTGTAAAGAAAGTTCTGCTGAGAACCCTGATACAGTAAAGAAATAAAAAGAAAAAGAAATAATCAACTTATGTATATTTGTATAGATACAAATTCCCTATAATAAATGTGATTATTGCATATACCTAAAATGTACCAGTAAATTTGATTTTAAAAAGTACAGCCAGAACAGACACACACACACACACACACACACACACACACGCACGCACACACACGCACATACATGCACACACGCATGCGCACAAGCACACAAGCACACATACTCTCTAAGATGCAGCTATTGCCAGTATGGGCATATTAGGGAGCAAGGCCTTTACGAGATAATTAGACCAGGACTCTTCCTTTATGGATGCCGTGAAGGCCCAAGCAGAAGGGTCTTCTCACAGCATTTGGCTGGCTTGACCTCCCACCTTTCGCCAGGTGAAGACACAGTGCACCTCCCTAGGTGAGGAGGCCTCAGCAGCCCCGCCTGCGTAGAGAGCCGAGAGCAGCCCTCGCTAGACACCCAAAACCACAGTACCTTGATCTTGGCCTCCAGCTTTGCTTTTTATGATTTACCTAGTCCCACAAAGGACTAAGAAGGACTCCAAGAATGGTCCATAGATCAAGGAGACAGAAGGGCCAATGCGAAGAGCTCATAACAGCCAAAGCCCTAACAATTTGAACAACAAAATATAGCCCAAGCTGTAAGTTAAGTATCCGTAAGTCTATGCTGATATAAATAAATAACTAGAAAGTTAATTAGGAGATAAAGGACAAATCTTCCAGGCAGCAGGATTCCAAATAATTTATGTAGTTATTCTGCCCTTAAGGAGGAGAATAACATCCCATAAATATGGGCGACAGGTAGTCATTCGATAAAAATACTACGTCTCTTCTATCCACTCTTTGGTTGATAGGCATTTGGGTTGTATCCAAGAGTTAACTATACCAAATTGTGCTGCTATAAACTTGGGGGGATTCTTCTGGGAAAATACCCAACAGGGGAATACCTGGGTCGAATGGAACACCCAGTCCTAGTTTTCTGAGGAATCTCCCCAGTTTTTCACAGTGGTTGCACCAGTCTACCTTCCCACCAACAGCGGAGAAGGGCTCCTTTTTCTTCACAGCCATCCTAACATTTTTTTATTGATTAATTCTTGATGATAGCCATTCTTTATGGGGTGAAACGGAATCTCAGTGTTGTTTTAATTTGCATTTCTCAAATAACCAATGGTGCAGAACATTTTTCATACATTTATTTGTATTTGTATTTTTTCATCTGAGAAGTGTGTATTCATCTCAGATGCCTATTTTCTTAGGTGTTTGAATTTGGGGGGGCCCATTTTTTCACTTCTTCATATGTTTTAGATAGATCTCCTTTATAAGTTGGCTAAATTTTTTTTCTGCCTTTCCTAGTTTCCTAGGATTGCTTTTGCTATTCTAGATTTCTTCTGGTTCCAGATGAATATTATGAATATTTTGTCTAGATCTGTGAAGAGTACTAATGATTTTCAATCAGAATTACATTCAATCTATTTTCACAATGTTGGTTCTTCCATTTTTCTATTTTCTGGAAACTTTTTTCTTCGATCTCTTTTCTCAGAGTAATGTAAATTTTCACTATATAAATCTTTTACTTCCTTTGTTAGATTGATTCCTAATTACTTCATTTTTTTTGCATGTTATTGTGAGGAGGCATGGTTTCCCTATGTTCTCTCTTGGTACATTCATTGTTTGTGTACAGAAATGCTATTGATTTCTGAGTGTTGACTTTGTATCCTGCTACACCTCTGAATTTGTGTTGGATTCTTTTGCTGAATTCAAGTGCCTATAATAATTGAATGACAATAGAATAACCATTTCTGACAGGACTAAATAAAAAAAAGGGGATACAAAGGAAGGACCATTCTGTGTTTGTATATACAGTACAGTTAAGATAAATATGTAGTACTTTTGTAATTCTATGAGAAGAAAGATTTGCACTGGTAATGTTTGGACAGGATATCCTGTCTCCTTCTTGTACTATGGATAACTACTAGAAAGATAATAATTTAAAAAGTATTAATTATTGAAACTGTACTATAATTCAGCTTTAATAAAAAGATAGGTATATAGCTACATTCTCTTAATTCAACGAATAGGGGCATCTGCTTTAATAGTGTTTGTAAATAGAATATCATGTCTGCACCCTGTACAACAAATAACCACTATGAAAACAATATGCAATGCATTAATTATTGAATTTGTTCTACTAATTTGATTTGAAACTGTCTCATTGCTATTTGTTCTTCAATAAAATTATGGGAAAAAATAAATGTAAGAGTCTTTTGGTGGAGCTTTTTGGGTCTTCTATATAGAGTGTCATGTCATCTGTGAATAATGAGACTTTTACTTTTTCCAGTCCTTGTGCCTTTTATTTATCTCTCTTGCCTAATTTCTCTGGCTAATAATATTTCCAGAACAACACTGAGTAAGTGTAGTGACAGTGGACATCCTTTTCTTGTTCCTGATTTTAAGGTGAAGACTTTCAGGTTTTGTCCATCTAATATGATGTTGACTGTTGCTTTGTTGTAGATGACTTTTGTCATGTTGAGGTAAAGAGCAAATATTCAATTTCTGGTTTTTTTTTTTATCATGAATGAGTGTTAGACTTTGTCAAAAGCTGTTTCTGCATCTATTGAGATAATCATGTGGTTTTTTAAAACTTTGGCTGTGTTCATATGGTGTATTACATTTATTGATTTGCATATGTGGAAATATTTCTGCATTATTTGGTTAGCATTTGTCCTCAGATCCCACATTTCAAATTAATTGAGTGTGGAATGTTGGTATCTGTTTGACTCAGTCCCAAGTCTTTTGATATTATTAGCACAAAACTTCCTAGAATTGTTACAGAAGGGAGAACAACTGATTACAGCATAAATGACTTCAGAGTTAAAGTAGTACAGTTAGCAAAAACAATAGCTTATAGTGGTTATAGCTATTGGTTTTGTACATTGGACCACAGAAGCAGGGTCTATAGTTAAGTAACAGAGCTGATCATAGGTTAATATTTTGCATGCAAAGTATTTCACCTTGGTAGAGTAGATTTACCCTGTTTATATTCCATGCATTTTTATCTCTAAGCACAACACTAGTTCACCTAACTTACCACCCAGTGGCTCATATTTCAGATTTTTCCACCTCACTAGTCTCGCCTGTACATCGTTGCCACCTCATCGTGTGCCACCTCGTCTGGACCCTAATGTGTGAGCTGTCACTCCCCCAGCGGCCTGACCCAGCAGTGTAGAGGGATGGGGTCAGACACCTAAATTCCTCCTGCAGGGCTGCTTTTCTAGTCCAGGGTTCTTCCCATACTGGCTACCGGTTCCATGGTCTGAAATTTTTAAATAAACTCTATTTTAAAATATTTTAAAATAGTTTTTATTTAAAGTCTACTTGAAGTGGAAAATATATCTATTGATTCACAGTTTAGTAATTAAGACTTGTTTTGTTCTTCAGACATGTCATAGGCCTTACCTGTCCAAGTCTTAAGACGTGATTTATGAGACAAGCTATTTAAACACCAAGGCTATGAATTCCAAGTAGAATAGCTTAGAAAAAAACATGATTAAAGGACCTGAATATTAAAAGTATTCTTCTCTGAGGTCAGATTGTAGGTGATATACATGTTATTTTCAGTTTTTTCTGACATTGACAATAGCATGTCATATGGATATAATTTCAATAAGGCATATAAGAATGATAACAAAAGCAACCTGGCTTTTTAGCAGAACTTGGAATTAAATAAATCAGCTAGACTCATTTATAGAAAGAGATCTTAGATGAAGGGAAAGCAAAACATTTATTCTACAAATACTAGAAACCTGTCCTTGTGCTAAGCATTTAGAATACTATTTCATTTACGTCTACAAAATAAGCATGTCCTCGAATTGACTCATATTTGCTGAATAATTTTATGAAGTCCATTGTTTGATTTAGAGAAAAATTGTTACAACACACATTATAGAATTTTAATCAAGCATTTCTTCCTCTTAAGCTAAAGCACAATTAGATGCTCGCCACCAAACATGTCATTTATATTTTTGTGTCCATACATTTTTATTTAATCCACTTCTCATGAGAAGCCAGTACACATGTGCTGTGTGTGGATTAGCCTCTTAAGCTAATTTTGAACTTTGCTGTGAAATAATTGACTTGTGGTTCATAGGATGTTAATGAACCTATATAAGTTTTATCAGTAGGTAAATAATGAAGGTTTAAAATAATGGCATGTGGGAATAACTGCTTACTTGGCAAGCATAAGGTCCTGAGTTTGATCCCTGGTACCACCAATAAATAAATAAATAAATAAATAAATAAATAAATAAATAAATAAAAGAATGGCATATAATTTGTGTCTAAGGACACTCTTTTCCAAAGGTGGTTTTGCTTTCTTGTTTATATATTGTATAAACCAAAGATGAACAAAATTTGAGTCACACTGGTCAGTGCTAGTAAGATAGTGGGTTTTGTATATTTGTCAGTCTCTATGTTGGACTTATCTTCTGTGAAACATATCATAAAAACTACAATCAATAATCAATATATATTGTTCTAACCAGAGATTGCAGAAAGTGCATGCTCATTATATTTGAGTGTTTGTAGGTGATTCCCCTAATGATTTCCAGTAACTATACAAAACCTTTTTCCTTGAAGATGATTCTTAAATTCTGAGTGGTGATACTTTAATTAGTGAATGCTGGCGTGGCACTTTTTATACAATTTCATTCCATTCCTAAGAATAGCCACAGGCCAACTGTCACACCCACTTGATTGGGACTTGTCTGAAAGTGCCTGGGAAGAGGTCGAAGGGCTGTGTGTCAAGCTAAGCTGTCTCTGAGGCTAGAGGCTAGTGTCTGTAGCAAGAGCCGAGAAATCATTTCTTTTGCAGCAAATGCGTGGACTTGGGAATCATCACGTTTAAGCCAAATAAGTTAGCATCAGAGAACATGTTTTTATTATATACGCAATCTAAAAATAAAAAAATTCAAACTTAATTAAGAGATGCCAGGAACTAGAAAGTAATCTTTTAAAGATGGAGTAGGGGACCTGGGGAGAGAGAGGAAAGGAGAGGGGACTAACAAAGATGGAAATAACCAAAAATATGTTACATACATGCTTCACTAGTATGCACCCCACAAAAGAACTAAATAAATGAAATATATTTTTAATCAAAACCCAAAACACAGTCCTCAGTTCCGAGCACTCTGCACCACGGCTTGGCTTTCGCATTCACCTTCAAGAGCAGTTTACCTTTGCCTTCCTCACCGACCCAGCTCCCCCTGCGCAGCTGAAGCAATTCTGCTCCTGTGCTGCCCAGCTAGCCTCACGCCCACCTCCCCAGCCTCCGCAGAGTCCTCCTAAAGTGAGCGCCCTGGTCTTCCTCACCCTTCTGTCGTGCTCTATCCCTTCACCCCAATCCCAGGCTCAACCCATTGTCCACTCTGTGGTCACAGTGGTTTTCCTCAAGCCATTGTCTTTTTCCTGTGAGAGACTTCATTTTTATCTTGCACAATGCTCCCCCTCACCCTCTAGGTTTCTGCCACACCCACTAGATTTCTTTTCCAAATAGGAGTATATACCCTGCTCTTTCTTACCACATACTCTTTGTGAATATAGGCAATGTCCCTTCTTCCTGGCCACTTTTTAAATGTCCTCTACCTGGCTAACTCCTACTCAGCCTACAGGTAATAACCAATAACTGTACTGTTATCAGAAAGCCTTATTTGATATTCAGACCAATGTATAACCTTCCCATGACAAGTGTTCTGGTAATACGCACCTTTGCTCCACCACATTCTACTGCCACAGTGTTATGCTGGCTTGTGCGCTTGCTAGGTTGAAGTCTGTTCTAATCCCCTATGCACTAATGCATGCCAGGTTGTAAACTCAGTTAGGTCAGGGGCCCTGTTTGCTTTTTCTCACCATGTAATTGTTCACTCTGGCTTTTGCACATGCTAAGGTTTTCAGCAAATGTTTATAGTTGAGTGATTAAACAGTAGGGGTAGAAAAAACAAATATTCACAAAGTAGAATTCTAAATAACGTACAGAAGCCTTCTTATCCTTAAGGAGGGAAAGCCTAACACCACCTCAGCAAAAGAACCCATGTTGGTTAAGCACGCTGGCTACTCCCCTCCATCACCACCATCATCTAGGGACTGGTACTCTTCTATAGGAAGAACTTGCTATGCCCCTTGTAAGGACAAAAAGCAAGGGCAAAATGATGAGAAAGAGATGGAAGTGCAATGGTAGTAGAGATTATAGAAAAAAGCCCCTAGGATTTCCAGATGAGACATTCATCAGGCACTTTAAATTCTAGCTTTTAGTTTCAAACATATCTCTAGCCTTCAAAAGCCCCCAGAGCTACAAATGTGGAACTGCAAGGGTGTAGGTCTATTCAACATTTCTGCTCGAATGTTTGGTATGCATTTAAAATTTTACATGCTTTATACTGAACTATTTTGATTGTTTCCTAAAGTTTTCTTTTTATGTTTAGTAGGTCTATGGGGTACAGGGTCTACAGGTTCTCACTATATGGATCAGACTCATAGTGATCCTTTTGTTTTCAGCCTTCTAAGTGCTGGGATTATAGGCACACACCACCACGCCCAGTCTCCATCTCGGTCTCAGCACACCCTGGGGGTGGGGTGCTCTAAAGTTTTATTTTTATCTACTTAATAAATGGTATCACCATGCACTCAGTTCTTCAGGACAAAAACCAGGAATCATCTCTTTTTTGTGTATCATACAACCAGAATCAAACCTTTCCCCTGGTCAAAATCATCTAGTGTCTTCTCTTGCACTTAGTCTTTACATGGTTCTAAGACCTTTCATAATATTGGGAGCTAGTTAGATAAAAATTAATGTACAGTCCGAGAGGCTCTTGTCCCTCAAATAAATCAGCACAAAAAAATAGAGACACAAAATTGTGGCTGGAAGCAAATTGGAAGAGAAGCAGTGCTCAGGATGGAGGATTAAAAGCCAGGCCTGTGTTCCTCCTTAGAGACTAGCAGCGGCTTGAGATGGTACTGAAGTTAGCACCATCCGGGCCACTGAGCCCACACAGGCATTAGACCCACAAGTGGATAACCAGAGCAGCCAGATCCATACTCCTTTCCCTTCCTAAGAGCCTGTGTTTTTTCTGTATATCTTTGCTCCGTGACTCATTTTCCTGTTTGATCCCTATTAGCTAAGTGGCTATACTTGTAATCCTACAGGTTGACTCTAGTCTAACCCATGTTGTACTGATGTTGTGATTTTTCTATATAAATTACCCTGACAAAGGACATCAGTGACAGCTCCCTCTCTGGACCCCTCCTGTCTCTCAGGAGTGTTCTCTTAATTAACCTTTCCTACCCTTAGCCTACTTTGTCCCTAACAATTCATTCTTCAGTATTCTGGAGAACAGAAACACAGCATATCTGACATTTAGAAGCTTGGGAGTTAGATTTTTGAATATCAATAATGTGGTGATTTAAGACCTTGTCACCACCTGGATCTCATTTCCTCCACTGTTCCTTTCCTCCCTGTAGACAGGGAGCACCGGACTCCTTGATTCTCCTGGAAAATGCCAGTGCCCATTGAAGAACACTCTGAGGCTTTCCTACTCCTCAAAGGCTCTCTTCCCAGCTATTTCCCACCCACTCCTCACTTCTTTGTGTACTACAGATACAGGAAAAATCCCCTGAGGTGTTAGGTGCTCAATGTGTGGAGTTTATGGTCTCACAACACCAAGGAAGAAAGTCATATTGCAGTGGAAGAAGTTAGGACAGCTTTGTTGGAAATAAGGAGGCCAGCACCCAGACTTCGGGGTGGGATTTCCAAGAGGGTTGGCACCAAGTCCTTTGTCAGGGTGATGTGTACAGCCAAATTGCACAATGGGTCGAACTACGAATAACTTATGGGATCACAAGGATAGACAATTAGCTAATACTGATTCAATAGGGAGGGAGCAAAGGTGCCTGGGAAGATCAAAGGAATTCATGGAAAAAGAGGGGAGTGGACCCAGACGTCCTGTTTCCCCTCCCATGTGTTGGTGCCTGCCTGGGCCCCCTGGGCCAAGTGGTGCTGACTACAATGCAATCTCATGCTGCTGTTTATCTCTAGCACCCCCCGTCTCCCCATCTCGCTAGAGGCGGGGCTCTCCAGATGTGCCTCCAGCCACAGTTCTGATGCCTGCGTTTTGGTGCTGAGGTCCTTCAGAACTGTCCCTCTCTAACTGCATATTAATGTCTAAATTATCTCTCCATGATATTACTGACATTTGTACTATTATTGAAAGATTCTTACTCAACATTATAGAAGATGGGCCGGGCATGGTGGCACATGTCTACAATCCCAGCACTTGGGAGGTTGAGGCAGGAGGATCGTTGTGAGTTTGAGACCAATCTGGGCTACAAAGCGAGCTCAAGGCAGCCTGAGCTGAATAAAGACCCGCCCCCCAAAGACAGAAGATAGCTACAATTGCATTTATAGCTTTTCAATCTCTGTTTTCTTAATGGTTTTTCCACTACTGACATTGCACTAAATGTTTATTCATGTGTGTATCCATTTGTGTCTTCACATTACATTGCAAATTCCTCAAGGGCCGTCTATCCTGTTAGGTATCTGGGCACTTAATAATTATCCCAGAAAGCAATGAATAAACAATGAATATAAGAATCCATGTCCAACTATTTTAAATTATCTGTCAGTTGAATTTTTAATGTTGATTTGAATGTGAATAGGAAGTAAGTTAGGTATTTAATAACTAATGGTAAAGGGGACAGAAATGCAAGTCACGATTTTAAAATGATTATCTAAGCATTATTACAAAGCCGCACAAAGCAATTGTAAGAAATAAAAGCTTTATGGCTTTTTCATAATTTATTTAGAAAGTTTCACAGAGAAGTTACTTCTTCCGTTGTTTCAGACACGTTATTTCTTTTATTGTTTCCCTTTAGCCTTCCTGAAAAGACTGTTGTTGGCCTTGACAGTATTATGGTAATGATATCGTGTGTCAGTGCAAAAATAGCATCACTTATAAGGGAAAGACTATGAACTTCAAAGCAATAAAATTGTTAAGTGATTTAGCCAGTGATTGCCCGCTGAGCAAAGTGGGAGAGAGACGTGTGCTGTTTTTTTCTTTCAGTTGTTCTACCTTAGCATCAAAAAATTACAAATTTCTGATTCAAGCAAATCCTGAAAGTGTCAGGCAAATTAACAATTTATGGTCTGTCTTAGGTAACATAGACTTCCCTTATTATTTCCAGCATGCTGGAGAGCTGAGAGAACTCTTTCACAGGCCCACATCTCCTCATAGTCAAGCAGATCGGAGAACTGAGGGCAGCGTTTATGTGAGGCTGGCACACCCTCCCTCGCAGCCAATGCATCGCAGAGTCCCATAAATTCTATCTGCTGACTACGTCTCAGAGTCATCAACTGAATCCACCAGGTAGCCATGGCTCTGTCTTCTTTTCTCTGTATGTGATGCTGGGTTATGAACCCAGGGCCTTAGGCACACAAGGCATGAGTCATACCACTGAGCCACATCCCCATCCTGGCCCTGTTAGATTACACAATTCCTTTATGAATGATCTCCCATGATTCATGTCTTCTCCCTTCAGATCCATTCTCTAGTCTACAGTATACCAATAGGTAAGTCTAATAGGTAAATTCTAATAGGCAAATCCTGTAATCCCTTTAATCCATAAAAATACACAGTAGCTTCTCTTTACTCTCAGAGGGATCCTGGTTGTTAATGTGACATATGGGCAATATGGATTCGGAGCTTTGCCTAACTTTTCGATTTCAGCTTTACTCACTCTTGCCATAGTTCTTGCCACAGAAGCTGAATCTTCCTTCCTTTTGTTCCTCAGAATAGCCCAGTACCCTCTCAGGGGCATCATTTGGATTTCAGATCGAAGGTCACTTCAGTGGGAGAAGCATCTAAGTCCTTCCAGAATAAAACAATTCCCCTTGTTAGGAATCCTTATAAACTAACATGTTTTCATCCAACACCTGTGCCAGATTTGATTAGCTTATTTGTTTAGTGTTTCCCTCCTCCATTACCTGTCTGCTATTTGAAAGAGGAAACCTAAATAATTTTGCTCACTGTGAAATCCAACACTTGGCATAAAGTACAGCATCTAGTAGACATTCAGTAAATACCTATCGCATGTTGATAGCAGGAGAGGTAAGTGCGAAAGAGCTTGGGAGTGGTGTCCCAAGAAAAATCTGAAGAGCCATCTCCTGTGCAGGAAGGAGGTCTTCTTACCTGCCTCCAGCTTCATGGCCAGTACCGTCGCTACTAGCAACCTGTGCCCGTGGTGGTCTTGAGTGGAGCTTGTTCTGAGACAGCTGCTAGAGCATGTGAGACTCCACTTCATGTCTGAGCTCCGTCTTAAAAGTCATTTAAAAGTTGTTAACTTGAGCCTTTACCAGGAGAGCCAGCTCTCCGTTCCCACCTGATAAAATGCAAAGACAATCAGAGCCACAGAAGGACTCTAATATATAACTACTTACCACACACACACACACACACACACGGGCACACCCCCCATGCAAATACATAGGTATACCAGATACACACAATACACATGTCTCTCAATCGGTGAGTAAGCTGCCGGCCTACTGGGCTCTTCCTTTAACTTATCCATTACCAAGAAGAAAAGAGGCCAAGGGGCCAGCAGGCCTCGGTGAGAATCAAAGACCATCAGGGGCACAGATCTGACAGTGAGGAACCTACTTGGGGGAAGGAAGGGAAAGACACTAGTCCTCAGTGAAAAGGGCTAGGGATAGGAGCTCATGGGCTTTCAGCTTTTTAAAAAAAATTTAATTTTCCATTTATGTATTTGGTACAGGGTCTCACTATGCAGCTTGGACTCATAGTGATCCTCCTGTTTTCAGCCTCCCCCGTGCTGGGATTACAGGCCTGTGAAACCACACCCTGACTCAGTTGCCAGCTCATGGCACCTCTGGGGCGGGGCTGGTGCTCCACGCAGAACCAGGCATCGAACCCTGGCCGCTGCACTTGCCAAAGCAGGCACTTACTCCACCGAGCTATCTACTGACCCTTGGGCTTTCAGCTTTGAAGCCCTCTATGACCTCATGGTAACAATCTATCTTTCACACCCTCTGTCCCCAAATACACTGTCTTTTAAAGGCATAGTAAACCTTGCTTTTTGAGAAGGACAGGAGAGGGAATGGGGGACAGAGATTTATCTACATATGTAAGCAGGATGTTTTCAGCAACTGTGCTGTGCATTTCTGCTGGCTTATGGAAAAAAAAGCAGTTAATGCTTTATTTTGTTTTGTCTCTTTTCTTCAATTTCTTTTTTTTTTCTACTCCCAATTTTGCATGTGCATATCTGATAATATGAATAACTGGCTGGAAGATAGCACTATGTATTACAGCAAATACTGTGAAATTCATATTTCTCTGTTAAGTGAAAATCTGTACCAGTTGTAACTTTTTCTGTTTTAATTCTAATTTGCACTCTCCTTTTTAAAAATTAGATTTAAGATGGGCTGAGTGCATAGGCCCTGAGTCTGAATCCCAATACCATAAAAATAAACAATAAGTAAATAAACTAGCAAATTTAAAAAAGAAAGAAAGAATGTTCTTTCCTGGAGCCAGGTTTCAGATGACGAGAAGCCAGGTTTTCAGCACGGCAGTAGCAAGGTGTGACAGGGTGCAGCAATCTGTCCGCCCTGGACATCACGATTCCGTGTTGAAATAGTATTTGTGTAACACTGGCTTGAATGGAAAATATTTGTAGACACAATTTCACCTCTTTCTTTTGGCCTTGTTAAATATTTCTACCCAGATCTACAAGATATATGTAGCTCATGTTTTATTTTTCATAGACCTTATGGTTGGTGGCAAGCATGACTGCTATGATTCCAATATCTGCGTCCTCTCTGAAACTGATCTTGAAACTGAATCCTCAGGGAAAACAGGTGTCAAGCTGGGAGACTCATAAAACATGAACCCCTGAGAAATCACCACCTTCTGCCCTCCTGCCTGAGGACACGATGTTCTCCTCTCCAGGGTGGAGCAACCAGATGCCATCTTGGAAGCCAACAGTGGGTCCTGTCCCAGACACCCAGTGTCTGTTGCCTTCATCTTGGGTTTTCCATCTCCTAGAATTACGAGAAACAAATGTTTCAGCCCGTGACCATGGCTTCCAACAGGACAGAAAAGATTACAGACCTCCTTCAACTCCTGACAAGCCCAAAGCAGCTGCTTATGGGAGAGCTCCAGGGAAAGAGCAGCAGTCTGAGATCTCTGTACTTGTTTATTTTTAACTCACTGACGTGAGAACAAATATACAGAAGGAAAGCATTTGCCACATATTATACAGGAGATTTTGTCAGGGGACAGCCAGGAATGGGATGGTTTGTAAGGTTGACACAAGTCAACCAGAGATTAGACAACCTTACCTGGGAAGAGCGAACAGACAGCAAATGTTGCTGAGAGTAACTCCCTCTTAATTCAGCTAACTATTTTGCTGCTCGAAACCTTAACCGTGCACTGTAGGAGCACGGCAGCTGTTGTTTCCGAGGTCTCCCAGTATCACACTCAACTTCGTTCGCCCCTTTGGCCAGTGACTTCCCACAATAAATTTCAACTCAACCAATTCTGTTATGGCATCAGCAGCAAAGACAAGAAAGTATGGCCTGAAACGGGGCGTGAGGAGGGGCCCAAGCCATTGACGTGCGCTCTGTTGCTGCAGGAAGTTGCGGAGACGCCTCTTGGGTTGGCAGTGTGTGTTCCTCACTTCCGCCCGTGCTCACCTGGCTGTTCCTGTGCTGCTTAGCATACTTACCATACAATGCACCCAAACACGTATTCCATATGTATTTTCCCTGGGTCACACACTGCTTACAAATTGCATTTCAGAGCTTCTCCTCAAGCATGAACTTACTCCTAAAGGTCAGCAAAATGTGCGCAAATCTCCCCTTTCTTTACTGAATTATAAATGACCAACTTGTTTATAGAAGGCATACGACAAGCTTTGGCATAATAAAGCAAGATAACTGGAAACCAAATGCTGCAAAAAGAGATGAGTTTTTATGCTGGGTAAATAGCTCAGCAGATTAAAGCACCTGCGTTCAGGCACAGGGACTAAGGGCTCGATCCCCAGGCCTGCCATGTTGGCACCACCCCAGGGGCATGCTGAGATGGCAACTGAGACTGGGTGTGGTGGCACATGGCTGTAATCCCAGCTCTTGGGAAGCGGTAAACAGGCAGATCACTATGAGTTCGATCAAGTAGTGAGATCCTGAACACCCTATAGATCCTTCCCTAAAATAAAAAAAAAAAAAAAAAAAAAAAAAAAAGGGCTGAGTTTTAAAACTATGCCCACAAAGTTTTGTGGATCTCTTTGTACTTCTGAAAGTTGTATACACACACCTCCTGGAGCTTTCTTTGAGCTCCCATGACAGTTTGCCCATGTCATTTAACACTTTTTATATGAAGATTCTGAGGCAAGTGAATAGAAGGATTTATTTGTCTTGTCCTCCCTTCACTGTACCTAACCCCAGCGCTTTGCACAACAAATATTTTCTTGGGCTTATTGCTGAATATTATTTCCTTGTTCTGGTTCTTATTTGCCCCATTACTGATTTAGGGCCATTTCATGAGTGTTTTGAGTAGCTAACTCAAACATTTGAAACTTTCTCATGATGCCTAAGGCAATGCTTTAAACATTTTAGTTTCAACATCTGATCGCTAAACAACAAATGATAATCTCTAGATCAGGCACTACTCCCCAATATACATGCAGGACCAGAACAGTGCTGGCTGCTAGCACACCCAGATTCCAGGGCAACAGCTTAAGCTAAGGTATAAAATCAGCATTTGCACACCATCCTGAGGGTACTTCCTACATGTAAGCTGTTGCTTAACACAGCTATTAGCACAGAAATATGATAGCCAAGATATCCCTTTTGAACCTAAACTCCATAGGACATACACATTATTGGAAATCTACTTCAAAAGTGTACACTGAGTGACTTTTCTTAACCAAGAAAGAAAGCAAGTATGTATCCACAGTGAACTAGTGTAGCAACCTTCATGTTGACCATCGGCAGGTGAGCCCTGGCTTTCGCATAAGGATGTCAAAAGGTACAGCAGCATGCCCCTTGACCACCAGAAATCCATGCAAGGACACAGATAAACTTGCTATCTGACAGCCTGAAAGGGTTGCTATGTTTCAGGAAAGCACCAGGAAGCCTAAACAGTTGAAGGTCAGGGAGGGAGGCAACCACAGGTTTAGGATTTTGTGCTAATTAGAGGGTATCCCAGTGCACTCCAATATCTGGGCTAAGTCCAATATCTGAGCAAAATCTAAACATTAACCACTTAGTTGTAAGCAATTGATAATTCAATCTGGGGGATTTTAGTGGGATGATTTTCATTAAGGAGTCACAAGCTCAAGGCAGAGGGACGTGACATCGCATCAAGATTTTCTTTTATGCTGCTAGCTCAGGCAACCATACAATCAACAAGATGAGGTTTTGATCATAAAATGTGTATGTGTGTGTGTGTATCTTGAGTTTTGTAAACTTGAATAATCAGCATGTGTTCATATCAATGGCTGGCCTGGCCTGGTCCCAGGTGATTACTTCTATCTCCAGTGACCATGGACTGTCATAGCAATGATCTAGAGAAAATATGTAGGGAGAAATTGCAATTCCCATTTCAGTAATTGATAGTGGGTCACAAGTATCCTGGCAGTAACAACCTCTGCTGTCCCAGCACAAAGGCAGGGCAGCTAAACCAATGGATAGATGAGGGGGTCGTCAAGGGATGTCTGGTAAGAACAATGTGAGAGAACTGAAAGAAGGTGATGAGCAGTTTCTTAAGCACAAAATAAAAATAAAATAAAACCGTCAAAGTAGGAGACAATATAAATTTAAAAGAACAAGGTGATGATAGTTCAGTCCTGAGAAATAATCTAGGTTTTTCCAAGGGCTGGGAATTCAGATTAGGATTTTGCTTTCTGTCCTAAGGGTAGCCTTGGAAGGGAACCTTGGAAGGGAAGGATTTGTTCCCATTTGCGTTTGGAAATTAGCAAAGTAGCTATTGGAGAACTAGGCAGTGGGGGTAAAAATAGAGGCAGAGAATGCAGGTAGAAGGCTCTTGTCCAATCTGGGTCATAGTTAAAGGAGGATGAACTTTAATAGAGG
This sequence comes from Ctenomys sociabilis, assembly GCA_004027165.1. Taxonomy (NCBI): domain Eukaryota; kingdom Metazoa; phylum Chordata; class Mammalia; order Rodentia; family Ctenomyidae; genus Ctenomys; species Ctenomys sociabilis. The sequence continues at coordinate 29,477 of PVKA01004221.1, forward strand.
GGTTTGAGAGCTATTGGAGAAGAAAGCAATTCTTAATGAAGGTTTTAATTTAAGAAACAAAAGACTTAAGGGAGACAGTACGATATTTACACATGTGGGTCTGGTTTATTTCACTTATAGTATATCTTCAAGTTGCATCCATTTTTCACAAAGCTAGGCAATTGATTAAATATGTGTAGGCGGGACTAGGCCCAGTGCCTAAAACAGACACGCTTCCTCAGTCCTGAGACGAACAACCTGTCTGTTAGCTATCAGTTGCTAGGCAACCTAGTGTCATCTGTTACTAACTTCACAAACGGGTAAATAAAGGACTGTTTTGTTGTGAAAAAAAGAGAAAAAATGTATCTATACACACAAGAGAGTCAAGATAGATGTACAACTACTTTCTTTTAGTTCATTGAGAATAAAAGTTGTACTAATATTGTTTAGACAAGATATTATGTCTGCATCTTGTCCTCTGAATGCCTACTACAAAGACAACAATATGGAATGTATTAATTATTTTTTGTTTGTTTCTTTTTTTATTAATTTTATTGAGAAACAAGTAGCAATGAGGCAGTTTCAAAACAGGTTAGTAAAACAGTTACAATAATTAATACATTGCATATTGTTGTCTTCATAGTAATTATTGTAACTGTCCTACTAACCTGTTTTGAAACTGTTTCATCGCTATTTTATCTTTTTTCTCATTAAAATGAACAAATAAATAAATTTTTAAAAATGGGAACAAAAAAGACTCAAGGAAGGCCCTCCCAAGTGATGTTTTTATCTTCAAGGGGATAGTGGTGCCTTCTGACAGGGAGTTAAAGAGGAGGCACAACTCAAGGAGGCAGATGTCATTTTTAATTTGGGTGTGTGAGACTGAGCTGCCTAAGGAACATTCAAGAGGTGTGTACAGGGAGAAGTAGATAAACATCCACGGCTGAGACTCATGCGAGATGCCTGCACTCAAAACATATATTTTTTAAGCCACAGGAACAGTAGCTGGAGGCATAGAAGAAAAGCCACTCAGTGCAGAAATGCACATGCTGTGAGAAGGGGCCTAAGTCAGAACTCTGGAGAATGGGAAAAAGGTAAGAGCAGTGGTCAAAATTGTTGGAGGAAAAATAGAATGAAAGAAACAAAATAACAGGAGAATTTCAAGAAGAGAGCAGTCAACTAGGATGATCTACTGGATCATTCTATAAATAACCACTGGATTTGATTAGTTGGAAGCCACGGACCACTATGGTAAGAGCAATATGGTAGAATAGTACAGGTAGACGGAACTTAAATTATAGTGGACTAAAGACAGATGAGTCTTTTGGGACAGTGTTAAGGGGAAAATAAAGGCAATAACTTCACCAGAAAGGTAAGATGGGCTCAGGAGAATGGGCAGTGTTTCACACTTCACTTTGTCTGCTAGCTCAAGTAAAGCAAACAGCAAGAGAAAGAAATATTTTCAACACAAGGGAAAGAGAAGGATAAGTAAGTGATAGAGCCACAAGAAAGAAAATTGAAATGAGAGCCCAAGTGGAAGGAGTGGCCCTTAGAATGAGAACTCTACCTGCATGGGAGAAACAAAAGAAAGGAAGAAAAAGGAAGACAGTGCATGTGTTGATGGAATTGGAGCTGCACCTTCTGGTGATTTCTACCCCAGTGAGTAGCCTACAGGGAGAGGAAAGAGTGCAGTGCAGAGCTCCTGCCATGAAGGAGAGCGGAGGAGAGAGCTGCTAGTGCACAGCTGAGGGCTTGACAAACATGGCCAAGGGCCTAACACCGTCGTGTCGTTTGTGGCTGGAGTGCCACCAACTGGCTGTCCCGCTGGCACTGAACACTAGCGTTTATGCTCTGGGAGTAAATGGATATGTGAAGAGTCCCGAAGCTCTTATGAGATATAAGAACATTTCAGGAAAAGGGCTGAGGGACCAAGAACTAGATGTTCAAATTCACTGTTACAGAGGCAGGAGATTAGGACAGGGCAAAACGGGCTGGGCGTGTCCTGTCCGAGATCTAGGACACATGGGGATGAATACACAAGTTTCCAGACTGTGCCTGGGACATGGCTGCAGCAATCGTAAAAGTGTCATTTTTAGTTCATTTACATCTGGCACAAAACCAAGTGGGCTTCAGATAAGACAGCTTAATCTTGACAGCAGGCCAAGTGCGTTTCTGATGGGACAGCTTTCCCAAATGCCTTATTTGCATGCAGGGGAAGCAGCCTAGAAACTGGAGCTGCAAAAGACTCCTGGCATTATCATTGTCACCACTGTGAACCTTTTCACCTTCCCCCTCTCACTGTTTGGGCCGACGTTCTCCATCTTCAGTACATGTAAATCCCTGCTACGTTTTGGGTACATCTTGTCAAAATCCTGTTCAGGACACCAAGAACTGCCTTCATCCCTTTTCTTATTGTTGAGACAAAATACCCAACACTCAAAGTCAAAGGAGGAAATGTCTACCTGGTTTTGCAAAGGTTTGTAGAGATTTTACTTCATACGCAGCTGGCTCCATGGCAGGGAAGCATGGCCGAGGGGCATCAAAGTGCTAGCAGGAGGCAGCAGCAGCCGCAAGGAACAAGCAAGGATGACAGCAGCCCTGCTCCTGTGTCTTATCCAGGTTTCCTGCTGGCAGGCAGCACTCACATCTTGAATCCTAGCATTGCGCTGTGAATCAATCTCAGCATCACATGCTTGATCCCAGGGCCACACACCCTAGACCCAGCCACCTCTGCAAGGCCCCACTATGATCGCATGAGGCTCAGGGACATGTAGACACAAGCCATGACAAGAATCTCTTCAGGACCCAAAAGCTGGTAACATGGAAATGTTGAACACTTTTAGGTTCTGACAAGATTCAGAGCTTGACCACTGGAATACCCATGACAAAAGTCAAGGGAAGATAAATATTCTGTGAATTGATGTCATCCCAGAATTGACATACTGCTGTTGCTGAATGAATTCTTCATAGAACACACTAATGGCAATGGTATAAACTGCAGAGGAAAAAAGTAAGGAACAGAATGTCCTTAACTGATAAGTGGAAAAGTTTGATGAATACTAGAAAGGAAGTGCTTTCAAAGAAAGAGAGGGAGAGGGATGTTTAGGACATAAAAACTAGGATATAATAAATTCAACCTGAAAATTTTCAATAACCATATCCTTTTGATGAATGAAATGTTAGTAGCAGAGGATAGTAATATTAGAGTATAGAGTAGCTGCCATTGCGAGTTCCTCTCATGTATGCACATATACATACAAAAAAGTCAAACCAAACCAAACACATACATAAATAAAGGTCAGCCTTCCCTGCTCATGGATTCTGTGTCTACAGATTCCACTAAACATAGATCGAGGGCTGGCCAGGTAGTTCAGTGGCCAGGTAGTTCCCTAACGTGCCTGTACAAGCAGAGTGCAGGGACTGGGGATCGGTCCCTGGTACCACACGCCATGCCAGCCCTGACGCTGGGGCACACTGAGACAGCGATTGAGACTGACTGGGTGTGGTGGCACGCGCCTGTAATCCCAGAACTTTGGAGGCTGAAAACAGGAGGATCACTGTGAGTCTGATCTGTGTAGTGAGACCTTGTCCACCCTGTACTAAATGCATTAAAAAAATTAGACAAAGATCAAAATTATTTGGAAAAATTGTCTTTTCCTTGTCATTATTCCTAAAGTGATACTGGGTAACAGTTATTTATTGAACGTTTACATTTTGTGAGGTATTCTAAGTCATCTAGGTATGATAAATAGGAGCACACATGTAAGTAATATTCAAATATAATGCCATTTTCTGTGAAGGACTTGAACACCTGTGGGTTTTTGTACCCATGGGGCACCCCTGTACTAGTCTCCTGCAGTTACCAAAAATAGCTGCAAAGAGAAAGGGACATCTTTTATGCACAATAGTTCTAAGTCATTTAGAAGAAATAAGGAAAAATTAAAAAAAACACCACACGAACATTTGCTTCCCTGACATTCACAGATGAACGCTGAACGCAGTGGGCATAAGATGGAGGAGAAACAATATATTTGCATCACTCAAGCTCTCTCCTCCAATACCTTTATTGATTGCAGTGGTTTTTTAGTGCATGCCCACAAATTCCTTTTATACTGCTACAAGGAGTAGAGCTTAATTGTCCTCTCGTTCACTGTGAGCTAGGCTCAGTGGTGCATGTCTATGAGACCCTGGCAAAGAAAAGAAAAGAAATAGTAACTTTCCACTGGGAAAACCTGGCAGGCACCACATTTGCCACGTGATCCAAGGTCCCATGGCAGAGGACAGCTCGGAAAGGGTCACACATCCTTGATGCAATATGCTGAGGGGACATTGAGCCATTCATCCTCAAAAATCCATAGAAATGTCATCTCGAGAAAGCATCAGCATACCTTAACCGAGGGACGTGCTACAAAATACCTGGTTATAATCCCCAGGAGTATCCCGACTGAAAGGGAAGCCTGGGAATTGAGGAGAAAGAGTTCGGCAGAGACTAAGGAAACTTGACAAGTGGCTGCAATGTGATGAAACACTGGCCCTTGGAAAACAGACATCGGTGGAAAAATTGGTGAAAATTAAATCACTTCTATTTAGTTAAACAGCATTGTACACTACTTATCTGTTAGTTTTGATTAATACACCAAGGGTAGAAAAGAGGTCAGCACCTCAGGAAACTGGCTGGTGCGTATGTGGGGATCCACGTGTTACTTTTACAACTCTTTAAAAACATGAATTATTTCCAAATAAAATTAAGAGAATATATTTAATGAATAAGAATGAGATGCTAGCAGCGCAGCGTCATGAAAAGCTGGAGAGGGCAATACGTGCTCCCGAATGGGATGAGTGTGCACCGAGCAGAGAGGTTCTCCAGAAAGGCGGAGAAGGAAGGGGTCAGAGCAGCACTGTGGGGTGCAGGGGAGACGCCAGACTGTTCCTTAGCACTGGAGTCTAACACTGACTTCACTTGATGTTGTTATGTTTGAAGATCAAATAAGAACTGAACACCGCTCACTGCATTCAGCCATTATCCGATCCGTGTATTACGTGGTCTGTTGGACGCTACTGGGAGGGCCATCACCCTCGAAATCTGTCAGTATCAGTCAGCCCCGTGACCACCTGGGCAACATCTGCAGCTCTCGTACGGTCTTAGAAGTGACCCGAGGAACGTCACGAGTCTTGAATTGCCCACTATATGGATTTCTGAATTATTTGAAAGCTAATACGCTCTCTATTCTTATTTCTAGATTTTTCTTACCTTCGAGTGTCTCCTACCAAGGACGACGACCACAAACTACCCTAAACACCAGATGAGACCAGTAAAAAACTGAACCAGAAAATAAATTTAAAATCTGAAATGTAGTGAACAGCTGCTTAAATGTTCAAAGTACGAATACGTGTACATAAACAGTATCAGCAGGGATAATTTTTACTGTGAAAAGAAACGTGTAAAATTAGAGATGCTGGGAGATGTTAGCCACTTCACTAATTCAAGGAAGATTCAAGGAAAAGAAGGGGATTGAGGGAAAATTTTAAAATTCTGATAGATGCACTCTTTATCACAACAGCTTGAGCCACTTTGAAAAATCCAGTCTACAGCTTATCCGTTGTGGGGAAGTGTCTCCCGAGCACTCTCTGTGGGACAACAGAGTCATACCTGCAAACAGACAGAGCTGTAAGGCACCAGAGTGAACAACTTACTCATTACAACCAGCAGTGCAGCTCGCCTGTGTCCGTGCTCCCCACAGTGTCAAAGCTGAGCCTCTCCACTTGCTCAGTCTGCCAAATGCAACTAGAGTTAAGATGTAATGGTGGCTGACAGGGATTGACACACGAAAGATAGATGAGTGGACCAATAGCCAGTCAGCCAGAGAGACACAAGGACACATAGGTACGGTGACAGGTTAAAATATGGTTGAATTCAGTGGAGCTTAGGTGTAAATAAAGTGCCCTATTTATAATTTCAGGCCCACTCCCAGAGAAATAAGTCAAAGAATCATGAATAAATGAAGCTGCTCAAAAGTACATGATAAGAACGTCTAGGCCAAATCAAACCTTGGTAGAGTGTTTCACACACCGCAGCATACTTATGGTGAAAACTTGGAAAAGCACACTGAACTATCTAGAGATAATGGTAAACAGTTTTAGGTAGTGAGAAAATCATAGGCTAGATACAGAATACGGTGAAGAACTTGAACAGATAGAAAACTTATGGGTTCACTTTAGGTAGACAATTAGAAATGACTACCTAAAGTAAGCCCATAATTTTAAGTTTCTTTGTGTGTGTGTGTGTGTGTGTGTGTGTGTGTGTGTGTGCGCGCGCGCGCGTGCAGGGTCTCACTATGCAGCTTGGACTCCTGACTTATGCCTCCATCGTGCTGGGATTACAGGCACGTGCCAACATGCCTGGGCTCCATTGCCCGCTCAGCGTGCCTGGGGATGGAGCCAGCATGGCATGCTGTGCTAGGGATCGAACCTTGACCCCTGCACTTACCTAAGCAAGCACTCAGTCTGCTGAGCTATACTGCCAGCCCTTCCAATGAAAGATACTTCCAATGATCACATTCGTATTTCCTTCATAATTGCATCAGGATAAAATAAATTCTATATTTTCAGACAATTTGAACTTTAACTGAAATTTAATACATTGACTTGATCAGGAGACATATGATAGTATATAAAATTATTCCAGTTAAATCAGTAGATATGTTTAGATAGCTTATTACTTTGACATTATTACAACAACAGGTTAAAAACACCTATTTTGAAATACACATGTACAGAATTATACATATATGTATGAATGAAGCAACAAATTTCACAGACTGAAATACTCAAATAAGTGTGTTTTTCTATCTCTCTACACACATCAAAAGATTACTTAAAAATTTCCTGACATTGTTACTCCTCAGAAATATGTAACCATTTTCGTTTTTCTGAGTTTTTTTTCCACTTATCAATGTTAAGAAAAAGGAAGAAAAATTATCTGATAATCTGTGAATTTGACCCTGAAAATATTCCTCCCCTTGGTTCCTGGAGCACCTCACCAGAAACCAGAATGAGACTTGTTAGTTTGCCCCTGAGTTTGGGAACGCTTTGGTCCAGGTCTACTATCTTTTGTACACGTCATTTTTGGCACAAGTTATGATTCAGAGCACGTGGTCTCTGAATTCTGTTTGCTAGGGGGGCTGTCTATAAATGAAGAATCACTTGATTATGAGACTCTGTCCATTCTCTGTAGGAAGCCGATGGAAAGGGCTGGCCAGGCTTGGGGTCAGCATAAATCAGAATGAGAGTTAGCTAGGGTAGCCTGTGAAATTTTCAGTCTTCTCAGAGAGATGTGGTCTCAAACTCCAGAGGAACCAGGCGGGATTTCAAACTGTCTCAGTGATGGCTCGACCTCAGCAGAGATATCTTTAACCTTGTACTGGACTGTATCTGTGTCAGCACTAAGTACATGAAGCTAAGTAAGCATAATTGTTTGTGTAGCTGACAAATCCAGGTGTCAATCTGATTTTAGGTATAGCTGCATCTAAAGACTCAAACAAATGCTCTGAATCTAGCACCTGTCTTTATATTTTAACGGAGGCTCTTCCACAATGGCCTTACAATGGATCCCTGAAGACCCCGCATCTTTCTTCATTCATGTCCACTAACACAGACTGAGAGTCATTGCCCCAGCGATCCCACCCCCTGGAAGATACACTGTGCTCTGCCCAGCCCAGGTGGACCCCACAGCTTTCCTGGCTGTCTAGAACTAGGACATGTCATACGCTAGACACGCAAGGTGACTAGCCAAGTGTCTGTGCCATTCTCTCGCTACAGGTGGGGATTGTTCTCTGCCCTGCTCTAAAAACACTTTTAAAGAAAAGGGAGAAAAATGAAGCCTGGTTTGTTTGGATTGTTTTCACCAAATAGATACATCTATGAAGAGCTAGATTGGCTTTGATTAAATTGTTAACTCTGATTTGAAAAAAGGCACCCATGGAAGTCAGAGCTGTGACCCTGTAAGGATTTGAAAAGCTCTGAAATAATTTCTTTGTGGGCAGAAAGAAAAATAAAAAGAGAGCTCACACAGAGGTAAAGACATACACACAAAAATATCACCATGCCGTCATCAAGTAGCCTCAGTTATATTGAAATAACCAGGCTGCTAATGTTGCCTGCGTGAGGTGTGGGGGACTCCTGAACTTGCCCCAAACTGCCCCAAACTGCCCATCAGAGAGCCTACTGATGGCTGGAAAGGCAAAAGCCCTGGCATGAGTTTTCTTCAAAGGATAAACAAAACATGGCAGGGCCAGGAAATGCTATCTTTTTTCTTAGCTCCTATTCAGAAAACACTGGACAAGTTTTCAACCATCTATGCTAAGTGTTCAGTATTATAAATTAATGGGAAACCATAATGTGCCTCTCATCGCGCAGTGATAGCACGTAACAGCGGGTTAAACCTCCTTAGCTGTTTATGGAACTCTCTGGAGCGTTCCTTATCTCTTAGATCAGGAGTCGCATAGTGCTTTTAGTTTAGGTATTAAGGGAAGAGATATGTGCGCAGCACTGAAGGAAGTGAGCTGACTAATTTGGAAGTTTCCACACAGGTTAGGTTTCTGTTACTGCCTTGTATGTGCAAAAGGTGGGTGGGGTGTTTTCTCGTTCTTGCAAAATGGGTTTGTGCTCTGCAAGCTACATTGCTGCACTGTTGCCACGCTCCTTTAAAAATATGGCTACAATATCCATGCCAGAGCTATCCCAGCCCTTACGTGGCTGTCGGACAAATTCGAAAATAAGTCCCCAGTACATAGGACTTGGTGGAAAAAAATAGAGCCTTTGTGTGAAGATAAGAGTGGTTCCTTCTTGGGGAGCCCTGGGGAGGTGAGGAGGGCAGTGCTGTGCCTCTTTCCCTTGTCTCATCTTCCTTGAAAGCAGCAGTGTTATAGGGTTTGTTCACCCTGTACAGAATAATTGTGAAGGACAGAACGAAAGTTGTCGTTTTAAATTTTTTGTTTTGTGGAGTCTTTCCCTCAGGTCAGAATCTGCTCATTAAAGATATAATCAATAGCTGTATAAACCACCTAACAGAACTATTTGATCAAAGCAGATTTTTCTCAAATTGTTTTACTGCTTTTTAAAAAAAATATATATTTAGTACAGGGTCTACAGGGTCTCACTACACACATCAGACCCGTAGTGATCCTTCCTGTGTTTCAGCCTCCCAAGTGCTTGGATTACAGGCATGCGTCACCACGCCTAGTTTCAATCACTGTCTCAGCAGGCCCCGGGAGATGGGGCTTGCACAGCACACTGGGGATCGAACCCTGGTCCCTGCACCTACCTAAGTAGGCCCTTTAGTCTGCTGAGCTATCTGGCTAGCCTTTGCTGTTTTTGTTTTTGTTTTCCACTAGAAATAGAACTCAGGGCTTTCCTTGCAGTTGCTAGGCAGGCACTTGTGTCACTGAGCTACATCCTCAGCCCTTAAACTGTTTTTCACGTATACTTGCTTATTAATGTGCTTTTTCCCCTGAAGGTTAGATGAAATAAAATGATGAAGATGGTTATGTGCATACCACTTATACTGTATATGGTCACAAAGATTCTGGTCTAATCTTTTGCAAAATTTTCAGATGGAAGTGTTATTGCTACTCCTAAAGTTATTTCTTTTTCTTCTACACCGGTGATACTTATTTTTATTTTTTCTCTTATAACTTCCCAATGGCTATTGTGATTCACCAAAGCCTCCTCTTCTAAGAGATGGGACACAATCCAGGACAAGGAAAATGGTGAAATGCTGATAGAGAATGGTAATGCACTCTATTTTATCCTGAAGCAATAACCTAACATTCAATTTACACAAAAAGATTCTGATTTCCAGCCAAAGGACTAGAAATGTCTTTGTGCTTACTTTTCATTAGGAACGCGGACGCGCCACATTCTTCTCTAGCTCGCTTATCGTCATGGAATGAGCCCCTCTCCTCCCAGCTGCGAGACTCTGCAAGCTGAGACTTGTTTTGTGATTGAAATGGGAAGAAATGTGGGGCAGGCGATCCAGTTTTGAGTTTCAGCTTTTAAATAGCTGGCTTTCTCTTTTGCATAGGGAGGGGACTGAGGGCCTTTACACTAAGGATTGAACCCAGGGTCTTCACAGTATATCCTCAAGCTTTAAAACAATTTTTAAAAATGTTTATACAGTGTCTTTACGAGTTGCTAACTTGGCCAAGTGGAGCTTGCCCTCGTGTGATCCTTCTGCTTCACCTTCCCAGAGTGCTAGGATAGCAAACACGCACTACCCTATTTGTGGCAAATAACTGAATCTTGATTCCTTGGCTGTAAGATAGTTGGGGGTGTGTGTGTGATTACAAACAGCCTGTTTTGTGGCTAGCACTTGCAATTATGTGATCTCAGGGCTAGGGAGCTAGCTCAGTGGCTGAACGGCCTACCTGGCAAGTGCAAGGTCCTGAGTTTGATCCCTGGTACCATAAAAAAGATCCATAGAAAACCCCCACATGACCATCTCTAATTCTTAGAAATCCAAGGAACCTAGTGATTGTACAGGAGATGATCCAAAGGTTGGCCAGGTAAAATAACCCACTGACATCCCAGATGTGTAAGTGTCATATTAATTGCTTTTCTGTTCTTGGGACAGGGAAGCTAACACCCTCAATTTGAAGAGAGGTTTATTTTGGTTGATGGCTTTGAAGAATTCAGTCCATGTTTGCCTGGCTCCCAGGCAGAAATAGCTTAGTGGAAGAGCAAAGAGAAGAAAACTTCTCAACTCAGGGCATGCTGGAAACAGAGAAGGAGGTCAAAGGGAAGAGCTAGGGGCACAATCACGCCCCTCCGATGATCAGGTCTACAGTGACACGCCTCCCCCCAGGGCCTGCTCCTGACGGCAGTCAGCTGTGAACAGTGGATTAACCACCCAGGAGAGCAGCACCCTTGGGATCCACACATGAGCCTGTTGGGGGACATTGTATACCTACACTGTAACAGTCCCAGAGCCAGGATTGGCTCAGAGGCTTCAAAAGAAGGCCTTGGATTGCCCCCCTCACATGTTTGCATGCTCTTAGGAAAAACAATCGATAACAAACCTCAAATGGAGCAGTTTATAGTTTTCGTTTTGCACATCTTAAGCATGTTACCTTTCCAAGCATGTTTTTTTTTTTTTTTTTTTTTTTTTTAACAAAGAAACGTAACTGCTTTTCCATAAACAAGCTGAAGTGGCTCTCTACACTCTGAGAATGCATTATCACTGCCACATCTACTGAAAGATCATATATTAAATATCTTCTAGAATAGATCTTCTTCTTCCTCTTCCACTTCTTCCTCTTCCTCTTCTTGTTCCTCTTCCTCTTCTTCCTCTTCTTCTTCATCTTCTTCCTCTTCCTCTTCTTCTTCCTCTTCCTCTTCTTCTTCCTCTTCCTCTTCTTCTTTGCTTTGTACCAGGAATTGAACTCAGGACTCTGTACTTGCCAGGTAGGTACTTGTGATGCTGAGTTATATTTCTGGTAGATTCAGTTCTTATAATGTAGATTCTTATGCTACAGATTTAGACCTTATATGGATACGATCAGCTTTCATTTTTCTACAACTTATATTTTTCCTTAAGAACTGATGTGGATGGGTGTTGTGGTGTAATGGCAAGCAGAAACAGTTAAATGACACCCAGGATTTGAAGACAGATTTATTCTACATTGACAGGCACTGAATAACATGCTCTGCTCTCTGGCGGTCTAGTGCTTGTATGGGATAAGCAAGCAGTAAGTACAGGGGCAGAGTGGCTTCTCTACTGAGGATGGTTTATCCAATGTGCATCACAGTGACCAGCCGTTTCCAGGAGACAGAAGTAACAAGAACTTGTAACAGGAACTGTTACCTAGGTAACTAACAGACTGGCTAGGGAGCATTTCCTGCTACAGTGGTGCACACCTGTTATCCCAGGTCTTGGGAGGCTGAGTCAGGAGCATTTCTGTGAGTTCAAGATCAGCCTGAATCACAGTGAGATCCTGTATCAAAACAAACAAACAATTTGACATGATGTTCAGAAAATATTGCAGGCTCTAAAGGCAATTCCAAAAGAACTCCAGAAACACTTGGATAAATGGCAGCATTATGAAATAAGCAAAAGGTTTCTGAAGTTGCTGCTGTGGTGAGACCCAGTTAGCAAGAGGGTAGGCTTAGGTGTCATTGCTTCTTCGATATCTGTTACGTGACTTCAGAGATGTCTGAATCTATGGTGAGTACTTCTTCACCGATGCATTCACTCAACAGAATGTAGGGACCGGTTCTTGTTTTGGTCACTGGAAATACAACGGCAGGAAGTATGGACACGGTCCCTGTCTGCATCACATGGAAAGACAACACAAGCAGGACAATACGCAAAAGAACTGCAGATGGGGCTGAGTTTTATGAAAGAAATTAAATGATCTTCTTGAGAATAGTAAGCAGAAAAGGCATTCCATTTCATCTGAGCAGAGAGCCTTCTTAAAAGCTGAAAAGCCAAAAATGATAAGAATGAAAGTAGGAAAGTTTGACGAGTTGTTGAAGCTGTGGTGTTTGGTGTGTACAAAACTAGGATCCATAGGCAGCATCACATTGAGTAGCGAAAGACCGAACGTTTCTCCTTGAGATCTGGAACAAGACGAGAGGCCCACCTTTAATACTTTCACGCAACATAGGTGCTTAAGCAAGGAAAGCAGTCCTTGGAAAGGAAGCACGAGCACAACCTCTGTGCAGGCAGGAAAGCGTAAGACACCTGAAAAATACCTCGAAGTGACAGCAGGTGAGTGTAAGATAGTTGCAGTACATAAAATCCATATGCAAAAGTCAGTAGCAATTCCAAATATTTGCAACATACAACTTGAGAGTAAAACTGAAATGACATTTATTTACAATAGCAACAATTAGAATAAAGTATCTAGGAATACACTTAGTAAAGTATAAAACTTATCCTTTGAAAACCAAAACACTGGAGCTGAAGACATAGTTCAGCAGCATAATCACTTGCCTGAAAAGTGCAAAGTCCTGAATTCGAATCCTGGTACCAAAGGGTGTGTGTGTGGGGAAACACCTAAAGAAGCCCTAAATAGTTAGAAAGATAACCATGGCTAAGTATTAGTAACACAGACATACTCCCAAAACTGACCATCAGATCTGATACATCTTAGTTATGTGTTTTTTTTCTACAGAAATTGGCAAGCTGATTTTATAATTTTATCAAAATTCAAGAGGCCCAGAATAGTTTTTAAAAACTGCAAAAAATTACAAAGGTGGATCATAATACCATTTTCATAATTTAATACAAAGTCATAGTAATCAAAGTAGCTCACTATTGACAGAGGATAGACTTAGGCATTGGTGGAGTAGATATGACATTTCAGAAAAAAATCTATGTTTCCACACTCAATATAGACACAAGGGTTCCAACAGCACTGAATGGCAGAATAATAAATACTGTACTTTTTTCAACAGATGTTCTGGGGCTATAGGAAATCTGACTCCAAAATAGTGCACTTGGCTGATCCCTTCTTCATACCATATACACATCTAATTAAAGCAGGTAAGAGACCTAAATGTAAGAGTTAAAACTATAGCATAGGAGAACACAAAAATTTTGGGTTAGGTTCAATCCCCAGCACCATGAAGAAAGAGGAAGAAGACAAGGGCAGAAAGAGGAGAAATAAGTAAAAATGACTGAAGTTTAAATCTATATAACATTGGATTATTCATCAGTTTCTTGGAAAAAAAATAAAAAGTAGTCTTTATCAAAATAGGAAATTTTTTGTCCCTCAAAAGATACAAGGATACTATCAAGAAAGGAAAAAAGAGAATTCACAGAATGAAAGAAAATGCAGATCATTTACTTGATAAAGGATCTGTATCAAATATATATGTATATATATATATATATATATATATATATATACTCTTACAACACATTAATAAATGTTAAATTTTTTTAATGGACAAAGGATCTAAGTCAGCATTTATCTTAAGAATATATACAGATGGCCAGCAAACACATGAAAGGATTTTAAACATATTGGCCATGAGAAAAATACAAATCAAACCCATAATTGGATAACACTTATAGATACAAGGATGGCTACAATAAGAAAGACATTGACAAAGGCAGATAATGATGTGGGGAAGTGGGAATCTTCATAAAGAACCAGTGAGAAGGCAAAACAATGTGGCTGCTTTATTTTATTTTTTGGTGCCAGGGATTGAACTCAGAACCTTGAGCTTGCCAGGCAGGCCCTGAAGCCACTGACCTATCTCCCTGGCCCTGACTGCTTTAGAAGATCATTCACAGTTCCTCCAAAAGTTAAATGTAGAGTTACCAGCAATTTCATTTGAACTATATATCTAAAAGGAATGAAGCTATAAAAAAAGTACACACAACAACAACAAAACTTACACACAAATTCTCATAGCATTCTTGAACTATTTTCACAGTAGACAGGAAGAAAAAAGAAAACCCTGAAATCTCCATCCACTGACAAAAAGCTGTATCTGCACAACAGAATATTATTCAGTAGTTAAAAGCAAATCAAACGCACACATGCCACTGCATCATGAACCTTACGAACATGGCAAGTGTACGAGGGTCTGTCATGAAAATTGCATACCATAAGTTTTCAATTAATATAAAAAAATCCCAAACAGGCAAACTTCTGGAGACAGTAAGCTGAGGACACAGGGCTGGCATGTTGAGGAAGAATTGAAAATGACTGCTAAAGGGTAGAAAGTTTCTCTTTGAGATGCTGAAAATGTTCTACAACTGACTGTGGTAACCGTTCCACGACTCTGTAGTCTAAAGACCATTGAGTTGTACACTCTAGATAGTTGCATGCTATCAGCTATTGTTTAGTATTTCTATAATTTAAAAATGCAGGGGGCAGACACAGAGAAGAAGCTGGAGAAGCGATAAAGCTTTGCTGTCCACGTTTTGCAAGTAGAATTTTCCACTGTGGCCTAGAAGAAACTGCAGAAGGATTTCCAAGGAAGGGAATGATACACAACTGACGATTATGAAAGTGCCTTTTGACTGCTCCATTTATAATGGGTTGGAGGATGGCAAAAGTGCAAGCAGAGAAAGTAAGGGAGGCTGCAGCAGCAGCATGGGAAAGCCAGGAGAGCTGTTTGAATTAAGAGATGTTACAAATACAGCTGAAATGTGGATTGTTTCCAAGACTTAGCTGTTACAAATGGTACAACCCAAATGCCTATCAAAGAAGAAAAGGAGGAAAAATATTTTTTTATACATGGAGTATTACTCAGCCATAAGGAAGGATAAATTTGAGACATTTCTAGGTAAATGAGTGAGCCTTGAGACCATAATTTTAAGTTAAATAAGTCAGGCACACATATGTAAATATAACATTGTTTCCTTGGTGGGAGAAAATGAAAGTGTAATTAAGAACCATATATATATATATTATATAATATATATATATAATATATATATAATATATATATATTGCTATGGGTCACTCTACATAGGAACCAGATCAGCCAGACAGAAATTTGAATAGAGCCTTTTGTTTTGAAGTAATTTCTTCCCATTCCACAATATCTAATATATATATATATATATATATATATATAAAAATATATATATATATATATATATATATATATATATATATATATATATATTAGATAAAGGGGTAAAGGGTTAAGAGAATTTTGTGCCTTAAGTGTAAGAAATTATTTAAAAACCCTTGTGCTTCCTGAGCTCAGGTCTGTCAGCCATTTCTCACGCAGGAGAAGGCTGATTGACCCCAAATACGGGCAGCAGAGGGTACTTAATAACAGAAATCTCATCCAGTTTGGTGAGTTTGTTATCTAGCACAGAACAACAGAAGAAGACATTCATTTGACACAGCTGCAAACTGTTCGTGACTAAAGGGTCTTTCGCAGCTTAGTGATAAGTGCATATTTTACAAGATGCATCTTAAGCTGACCGCATTACAGGAGATGGCTAGGGAGAGAGCTTGCTGCCTTGACAAGAAACGGCTATTTATTGGTGAACAGCCTTGAGTTGAGAGGGAGCTTAGAGTAGATAACAGGAAGCACAAGGGTTTTTAAATAATTTCTTACACTTAAGGCACAAAATTCTCTTTAACCCTTTATATATATATATATATATATATATATATATATATATATATATATATATATATATATTAGATATTGTGGAATGGGAAGAAATTACTTCAAAAAAAGAGGAAACAGGGGAAGGGGAGGGAGAGAAAAGGAAAAAGTGAGGAAATAATCAAATGGAGAAAAAGTTTTATAAATAAGGAAGGGAAGAGGTGCTCAGGGGAGGAGAGGGAAACGGAAGGGAAAGAATAGGGGAGCTAAGGTATACCACACACAAGCACAGATTACCTATGATAAAGATGATGGTTATGTACCTAATTTGTACCAATAAACTTAACAAAAATAGAGCTCGAAGAAATAGAGAGATTTGAGATATATTTTAAGAGATATATTTTGAAAGCAGAACATTATTTATGTACTTACATTCCATAAGTATATTAACACAGCAATTTAAGTTGAGAAAATATTAAATAAAGTATTTGTTGAAAAGGTTGTTTTTATTTAATAATGCAATGATCGATATTTTACTAGGGATTTATAATTGGCTTGATAATTTCTGAGGGCTCAATTTATTTAATGCTATTCTTTTAATACAGACAATGTCTCACAGGACTAACTATATCACTTAACTTTTACTTAGTTTTAAACAATTAAGGTAGAATTAAATTCACCAAGATAAAGTGCATTTGCTAAACGAGAACAATTTAGTAACTCTAATGGTACGTCATAGCCACTCAGAGACTTTCAAGATTTAAAGGAATCTTAGAAGAGAAGTCAACAAGATAGTTCATATAATTATTTTTTCCTACGCTATCCTTGATAATCCATTTAGCCATATTTTGAAGTACTATTAGTGTTGAGTGTTTTTTTAACAAAGTGAGATGGGAACTTCTATACTTCTGAAGATTTTCTTTGGACATTAACATTTTTACTAAATACTTTATAAACATGTTGAAGCCAGTCTATAAAAAGGATACCTATAGGAAAATACTACAGATAAATGGATAATTAAATCAATTATGGTTATGTTATAAATGTTTTGTCAAATATGCTTCTTAGTTGATTTTACCTTTTAGGTGCTGTCTTGGTTACTTGTCTCTCATTGCTGAGACAAAATACCCAATTTCCAGAATTAAGGAAAGGAGGATTTATTTAGCTCACCATTCATGGAGGTTTCATCCCATAGTCAGCTGGCTCCCAGGCAGGGTGGCATGGCACAGGGGTGACACTTGAAGGAAACAGAGGACAGGAAAGCAACAAGAGCAGAAAAGGGGGTGAGCAAGCTCTTGCCTCCCTTACACTGTAGGCAGGCTACCACCCGTCAGGGCGGGTGTTTGTGGCACCCATGCCATCTCCCTGCCCTCCTCTTGCACAAGATGGGGGTGTTTACAAAGTGTGGGTGCTGGCCACCTGCTGAGTCACTTCCTTAAGCTTCTCAACTTCTCAAGCTGATACAGTGTATCAGCTGTTGCAATCCACTCCTTGTCAACTTGGCAACCAGAAATATTTCTTTAAGCTGGCCTGCAGACACAAAGACATGCTTATTCTTATCATTTCACAACTTGAACATTATAACATGGGTTGAAGAATGCTTAAGAACCAGCCTTTCATCTATCGATGTTATATTACATTAGAACCATCACATTCCACCCTCTTGGCCCTCAAGATTCATGCACATTTCTTTATGCAAAAGGCATGTAGTTCATTTTTAAGAGTGGCCAAAGTCCTAATAGTTTCAACATTGCTAAAATGTACAAGGTCCTACTCTCCTGCAAGACATAAGGCAAACTCAGCTATAAATCCCTGTGTACAAATGAGAAAAAAAAAAAAAGTTAAACACTTCCCAAATTAAGTGGCACAAGATAAACATAAACAAACATTTTCATTCCACAAGTTACAAACAAGGAGATACAAAGGCTTGGGACAAAGGTAAGTCCAAAGTCCAGTAGTGCAAATATTATTCCTGTAGCTCCCTGTGCAGCATCAATGTAATATAACGTTGATAGACAAAAGGCTGCTCCCTGTGCAGCACTGTGAGCTCCACAGGGCTTCAGTGACTTCACCGCTATGAGATTTCTCACAGTGACAACCTCCTCTCACAGCTTTGATCCTTCCTTGCAACTTTCCTTAGAGGACCCATGTTCCTGGCTCTTCAAACCTTTTTGGGTTCTCCATTGCACTGTCAGCTTTACCCTCCCAGCTTCACATGCTGCCTGCTCAGGGGCTCACTGCCACACTGCCACACTGCCCAGGCTTCTGAACTTGGGGTGGAAGCCTTATTAACCCCACAACCCTTGCGTTCTCCATGCACCTAAAACCAGTGCCAGCTGTAGCAGTTGGCAGGCTTTCCTCTATCTTGGCTGTAGGGGTCAAGTGTCTGGACCGCCAGGCACTCTGAATCCAATCCTATGCTGGAACATCCTGGAACATGGTTCTCTGCAGCTCTCTCTTCAAAGCGAAATTCTTCACTTTTGCTGCTCTGAAGTTGCAGTGGATTAGGACTTGCTGCTTCTTGTCCTCTTCTATATTCTTCAGGTCCTTCTCACCAGTTGAGATTTTCTCAGCTTCATCTTTTGTAGCCTGCAACCTTACCAAAGCTCGTTTTCTGGCCAAACTCATAATATTGTAAATCATCATGCTGGGCTTGTTCCTCTTGATTCTCGACATAAATCTGGCTAAAAGCCCCCAACACCAGCCGCGCCACAGCCTCAAAATTCAACTACTTCAAAATTTCTCTGCCAAATCGATTAATCCACAGCGCTTAATCTTAGTCTCAGCCACAGCCCCTGGACCTGAGCAAAATGCAGAAAAGCTTTCTGCCAAGCCATAGAATACATCATCGGGAACCAGAAAGTCTTCTTCCCAGCAGAAAATTCCTGGTTCTCACCAGTTTTCTGATCTTCTGAGCTCTGACCAGAATCTCCCATATGGAACAGGCTAAGGTATTCTAGCTTTACTCTTCCAGGCAATAGCTCTAAACTTTTCCAAACTCTTCCCACAAGCCCCTCCCAGAGGAAATTCCCACAGGGTCAGGTGTAGTCTCAGCAACCACCCCACTTCTCTGGCACCAAATGCTGTCTTTGTTGCTTTTCTTTCATCACTGAGACAAAATACTGACTCCTAAAATTAAGGAAGGATTTATTTAGCTCACGGTTTGTGGAGGTTTGAGCCCATAATCAGCTGGCCCCAAGGCAGGGTGGCACGGCACAGGGGTAACAGCTCAAGGCAGCAGAAGACAGTAAAGCGGGGCCAGGGAGAGGAGCTCAGTGGATAAGCAGTTCCCTGGCAAGTGCAAGGGCCTGAGTTCAATCCCTGGTTCCACCAAAAAAAAAAAAAAAAAAAATCAGTCAGAAGACAGTAAAGCGAGAAGCATGAAAAAGGGGGCGAGCAAGCCTCTTTTCCTCCCTTCAACTGTGAGCAGGCTGCCACCTGCTATGGGGTTATGCGGCGCTCACATAACCATCTCTCTGCCATCCCCAGCGCCCCCTTCTTGCACAGGAGGAGGATATTTACAAAATGAGGACCCTGGGCCTCATGCTGAGGGGCTTAATTAAACTTCTAAATTTCTTAAGTTGATACGATGTATATCAGTCATGAGTGCGCAAAGGAAGCAAATTATTTAAATGCAGTCAGGAAAAGAAGACCAACAAAGCAAGAAGTGGGGAGAGAAGATTAAGGGAGGGAAAAAGGATTAAGATGTGTTATTAACTCCCCACCGGGCATACAACCATTATGGCCTGCGAACAAGTACTAATAAAAATTAGAATTAAAAAATGAAGTCACGAATCAAGAATTTCTTCTCCTCTGAAATAAAGTAAACATGAAAAGTTTATGTATGGTTACTGGCACAAATTTACTGCAGAATTTAAACCAAATAAAGGATTCAGATGTCGAGCATAACAAAAATACTCAGCATTAATAGACATCTAGGCATGGCTGAATGATTCTTAAGGATGTTGTGGAAAAAAGTGTGAACTATGTAGTTGATTTTTCAGGTCCCTATCCAGCAATGCTGAGCAATGAGTTATACCATACAACTGAATGTTACAAATAACTTTCTTTTACTGTCATCTGATGGGGACTTTTTGCACCATTTTTCACTGAAACTTCTGTAAATCTAAGGTTTCATAAAACCTCACTGTCATGGCAAATATATAGCCATAGTTTAAAAGCTATTGATGACTTACAACCATTATAAAATACTTCCCTATAATAATTCTAGAGAGAATTAATAAAAACTAATTTCACACACCCACTAAATGTTTTCATAGATGCCAGGGTCAATGGACTTCATTGCCAAATTGTATGTCCTTTCGTGCCTCAATTATTTAAAAATTCTTCAGCCTGACTTACTCTTGAGGTAGCTGCAGTCAAGCTCACTGCAGGGTTATCCCTATAGACAGGACATGCCCTTGCACTGGAAATTTACTTTTGTGTTAGAGCTTTGGCAGTAAAAATTAATTTTAGTCAATTAATCACAAGCAATTAATTAAGAGGATAGTGGAAAGCTCATGGCATTCTCAGAAAAGTGGAGTAACAAGTGCAATAGGACTGGAATCCTAATTAAAATTCTAGGAAAAGGGGAAAAGCTGCTCGCCAGAACTGTCAGGTACTGCTCCTGCAACACCAGTATCATTCAGTACCAGAAGCTGGACGTCGCAGCCACTGACATTCCCAAGAGCGGACTCTTGGCCACTGTCCTCACTAGCTGAAAGGATTTAATGAAGAGCCTCATTCCTCAAAATGCTCATTTCTGAACAGAAATCTGGCAGGGGAGAATCTACTTCTTGGTGTTTGGAATACACCCCTATTTCCTCAGATGCACAAGAGGTTAGGAACTGACTTTTACAGCCTACCTGGGGGAGGCCGGAGTCCTCCGTTAGCTAGCTGATAGTTTGCTGCATAACAAACTAGCTCAATACTTTGTACCTTAAAACAATCTCTACGATCTTACAATTTAAGGAATAGGCATATGTATGAGAGTGGGAAAATGAGCTAGAGGAACGGCTGTAAATGCATACTCACAGCTTTTGCCCGGAGTCCAGAGTCCTTCACTGGCTTTAGACTGGAAGCTTGGGTCCTTGGTTTCACGTGCAGATCTCTACAGTTCGCTGCGTGTCCTCATTTCATAGAACCTGGCATTTTCCAAAACGATGTATTCCAGGAGCGGGGGCAAGAGGGCCAAGCCTCATAACCCAAGCACAGAAGTGACAGGCCACCACGCTTGCCACACTCCTTTGGTCCCACAGAGTGCCCTTGGAGCAGCGTGGAGTGAGGCTTCAGGAGCACAAGGACACGACGAGGTGAGATCGGCAGGGGAAGAGCCGGCTGCAGCTTTTATCCCAACACATCCCTCAGCGACACAAGCCCTTTCCTCTTTAAATTCCAGCCTTATTTTCTTTGCATCCAAAATCCTTTATGAGGGAAGAGGAAAGCTTTGCTTCTTCCTTACTGTTTACTATTGCTGTACTCTTCCTCATAAGAAAAAACGAGGCACAAATTAGAACTTTATACAACATTTGCTTAACCTGAAACATGTTTTCTTCTCTAAAGTGTAAAATCTTAATACTGATCCTATTTTAATGCTCCCTTAAAACTATGTATTACTATGAAAATTGGAATGTACGATAACAACCGTATACCAGAAAAAATCCAATTTCAAATAATGTAAAACAGAAATCTGTTTTACCTCCTGTCACTTTTAACTTGAGCCTATTTTTTTTTAATAAAATAGACATTTAATATTTCTATACTTCTGTGCTAAAGAAAGGCTTCTGTTTTATACTATAACACTAAACATATTGTAGGTATTCGATACATGTTTATTCATTCCACAAACGCATATTGAACACTTAAGTTTCTTAAATTGGCTCCCAGGGCTAGTGTGCCAGTGTATATGAGATTCTCCATTTTTTTTTCCAGTGAATACTACACGACAAACCATAGAATACTGGAAAGAAACAGTGGATTCAGGACTCACATTTCTTATGAACTAAGAAATTAAAATGAATGGGACAATTAACTCAGCCTGAAGTCAGTGCACAGCTAGATTGCATGTGTTACGTGAAGCTTAGAAGTAATTGCCTACAGGAGTACTATGTGGATTACAATAAGGCCTCCTTTAAAGTAATGATATAATCATTTTAATACTCTACACCTGGTATGCACGAGCAGTTGGCACCAGGTTGGAAGAGGCTGGCAACCAGCTACGTTTTCTGCTTGGTTAACATTAACCCTGGTAACATTTCCTGGATAAAAATGAATGTATCAGTCAGTGTTGGTAGAAACTCAATTTCCTTTACCTTGAAGTCATAGCTGCTTATTCTACAGTTATGTTGTCTTAGCCCAATAAAAGCTTAATATTTCCAGTCTGAAAACATTGCTCAGGCCCATGTCAGAAGCCATATAGGTACTC
The DNA here is from genome assembly GCA_004027165.1 of Ctenomys sociabilis. Lineage (NCBI taxonomy): Eukaryota > Metazoa > Chordata > Mammalia > Rodentia > Ctenomyidae > Ctenomys > Ctenomys sociabilis. Next base: position 51,963 of record PVKA01004221.1, read on the forward strand.
CTATAGGTCACTTACAGGCCTGTTCAGAAGTTGAGTACCTAGATGACAATCTTTAGGAGCAACAGTTCAGGTCAAATTTGCTATTGCTATGAGGGAGAAAAAAGGCGTACTCTGATCCTGTCCCCAGCAGTGCACTGTCTGGTAAGAGGCATCTGGCCGAATTCCTGATCTTGCCATACAACCCAGGGGCACATAGTTTTCCCTTGGCTCAGGCCCCAATGTGGCTCAGCATATAACTGCTGGGTCAGTGCATGCCCAGGGTCAATGGGTTGGAAGAAACCTATCAGGTTGAACAATATAAAAATCATGCTTCATACATTCAAGATGGCTGATGGTCATGTGGTTCATTCTAGCATTTGTGCTTTTCTGATCCAGAAGATTTGGTTGAAGTTGGTATTCAGAAAGTTCAAAGTATTGTGACAGACCCTAGCTCATAGATACTTGCTTCTATTAATGTGAAAAAATATGAGACCCAGAAAATTTAAACTGTCACATGATTAGGTAAAACTAGAACTACAGTTTTTCTGATGGCCACTTCTACTAGTAAACTTGTGGTGGGATCCCTTGTGCTTTGTTTGTTCAATACTTACACTTTTAAAAAACCAGCCAACACATGTAAAATGTAAGATTTTTATATCAAAATCCAGATTGTTAATTTCTCTTTTAAAATGGATTTTTTTTTCCCCCTGGATTCAGGACAGTATGAGGTTGAAATAAACCAGGAGCTAAGTGGGCACAAAATGACAAAGAGTGCTACTAACCTCAGTAATCAAGATGAATAATATTTTAATGTACTCTTTAATGAATCAGAATTAATGCAAAAATCCCATGACTTAAGTTTAACATACAGTGAAAGACATAGGTGGCTATTCAGTTATCTGCACGTGGATAGCTAGTTCTCCCAACACCATACTATTAAAGGAATTGTCTTTCTTGCAGTGTATGTATTTGGCCACTTTGTCAGAGATCGAACTGTTTTGTGTGCTTGGGGATGTTTCTTCATTCTCTTTTCTGTTATATTGATCCTCGTGATCGTGTTTATTCCAGCATCATGCCGTATTTATCACTGTAGCTTTTTAATATATCTTTAAAAATTTGTATTTGTTTATTTATTTTCACTGTTTTCATTTTATGTATTTGGTACAGGATCTCACTATGCAGCTCAAACTCAGTGATCCTCCTGCTTTCAGCCTCCCCAGCGCTGGGATTACAGGTGTGCACCACCACTCCTGGACTTAGTCACTGGCTCAGCACACCCCTGGGGTGGGCCCAGCACAGCGTGTGAGATCGGGAATCGAACCCTGGCCCCTGTACTTGTCAAAGCAGGCGTTCAGTCAGCAGAGCTATCTCACCGGCCCATATATCTTTAAGTCAAGGTTTATGATCCTTCTGCTTTTCTCTTGTTACCCAGGGTTGCTTTTCCTATCCTAGATTTCTTCTAGTTGCATATGAATTTTAGGACAGTTTACACCAGTGCTGCTAAGAATGCTGTTAGAATTTTCATTGAGATTATATTAAATCTGTACATCAAGTTTGGTCCCACTGGGAATCGAACTCAGGACCTTGAGCTTGCCTGGCAGGTACTATGCTGTTGAGCTAGCACCAGGTCCTGTACATCAATTCTGGAAGTATAGCCATACTAATTATATTGAATTGGCCTAACCAGGAACAGTGGATATTTTCAATTTTTATGACTCCTCTTTGATTTCCTTTTTCAGAGTACTATAGTTTTCACTGTAGAGAGCTTTTATTGTATTAGTTAATTTCTAACTTTATTATTTTTTTGGTGATATTACAAAAGGTTTTTCTTCCCTAATTTCTTTCTCAGTGAGTTAATTATTAGTTAACAGAAATACTAGTGATATTTGTGTGCTGATTTTGTATTGTGCTACAGTACTGAATTTGAGCATTAATTCTAAGAGTATTTTGGTAGATTTTTACACATTTGATCTGTTAAGTAGAGGATATTATCTGTGAATAATGACACTGAATTTTTCCTTCTTTATGTGTATCCCTTTCATTTGTTTTCCTTGACTAATTGCTTTTGCAAACGTTTCACATACTATGTTGTAAAGGAGTATGGCAGTGGACATTTTTGTCTTGTCCCTGATTTTAGAAGAAACGCTTTTAGCTTTTCCCAATTTAATAGGATATTGGCCAGAAGTTTGACAGCAGCGGCTTTTATCACATTGAGACGAAGTCCTTCTATACCTGTTTTCTTTAATTTTTTTTAATCATGAAAGGATGTTTCTGCTTCTACTGAGATGATAGTATGATTTTTGTCCTTGCTTCTGTTCATGTGTTATATTTACTGATTTATTATCTTGAACCTTCTTTGCATCTTTGGCATGAATCCTACTTGGTTAACATGTGTGACCTTTTTTTTTTTTTTTTTGTTTTTTGGTGGAACCAGAATTGAACTCAGGCCCTTGCACTTGCCGGGGAAGCACTTATTCCACTGAGCCACCACCCCGGTCCCTAATGTGTGATCTTTTTAATGTGTATTTGCATGCTATTTCCCTTCATCTTGTTGAGTATTTTTGCATCTTTCTGTATATTTTGGTGTTTTGATAGTGAGTCTTGCTATGTAGTTCAAGCTGTCCTTGAACTCACGTATAATGCAGGCTGGTCTTGGACTCATGGTGATTCTCCTGCTTCAGCCTCCTGATTACTGGTATAACAAACCTGAATCACCATGCCTGGTAAGTCTATATTTAGTTTAGTATTTTAGGTAATTGGTTTATAGTTATCTTTTTTACTGAGTCTTTGTCTGGTTTTTGAATCAGGGTAAGGGTAGCCTCCAGGAATGACATTCAGAGCACTTCTTCCCTTTCAATTGTATTGAAAAGCTTGAGGAGTATAGGCAAAAACTGATTGCATTTTTTAAAATTTCTAATTACACTTTAAAAATTTTCCCCTTTTATTGGCTAGGTTGGCTAAAGGCTTGCCTGTATTATTTTTCAAAGAATTAACTTTTATTTTAATTCTTTGTATTTTGGTGGAGTCTTGGTTTTATGGTTTCTGTTCCAGTCCTTGTAATTTCCTTCCATGCACTTGCTTTGCTTTTGGATTATGTTTTAGGACCTTGAGATGGATCGTTAGGTTGTGTATTGGGGCTCGCTCTGTTTTCTGTGAAGTGGGGCAGTCACAATTATAAACTTCTACAATGACTTTTGCTGTGCATCATAAGATCTTCTATGTTATACTGCATTGCCATTTAGTTTCAGAAAGTGTCTTATTTCTTCCTTGATTTCTTCTGCGACTTGTTGTTTAGTGAGGAGTGTAGTGTTTAATTTTAATATTTTTGGATAATTTCAGTGCTCTGTCATTGACTGAGAACTTCACTGAGTTATGGTCTGATAATATGCATGGCATAATTTCAGTGCTCCTGCATTTAATTATTGGCTAGCTTAGGGCTTATTTTGGAGGTTCCACCTGCTGTTGAAAAATGAGTATTCTTTTGTTGTTGGGTGGAACACTCTGTAGATAACTATTACATTTATTTATTCAAAGGTTTTGCTCAACTCTGTTTTTTTTTTTTTTTTTTTTTTTTTGTCTACTTGATCTATTCCTAATGGTGGAGCATTGAGTACACCAACTCTAACTGTATGAATGCCTATATGGTGTTTTATGTCCAGGAGCACTTGTTTTATGAAAGTGGGTGCACTGTTGTTCAGGGCATATATATTAACAGTTTTTATCTTTTCCTGTTGGACTGCTCATTACCAATATGTAGTGACCCTCTTTGCTTTTTTGATCCGTTTTGGTGGAAGTCAAGTTTGTCTGGCCATAGAATAGTTTCATCTGCTTCTTTTGAGGTTCCTGTTGCATAGGAAATTGTTTTTCATCTTTTGATGTTTAGTCTATAACTTTAGTGTATCTTGGGGCAAATGTGTTTCTTATATGCAGTATAACATAGGATTTTCTTTCTTCTTCTGTCAGTCTAGGTGTTTTGATTGAATAACTGAGACACTGAGAGTGAGTTATTTCTGAGAGGTACAGACTTATCCCTCTCCTTGCCTTATTTTGCTATTGCTAATTCCCCCTTTCCCTTCTATTTAGCTCCTCCTCCTGCATGGTATATTCTTTGTATTAGAATTTTTAAATAGTTTATTTATTTATTTTTAAAATCAAACGGAAAGTGAAAATATACTTTTTAAAGTTTCTAATACTAGGAGAAAATATCAAACCGTGTCTTATAAGTAGATTGTAAATAAAAGAAATAGTATAAATCATAAAATAAAAAATTAAAAGGTATTCAGGATCAATTAAATATTAATTAATTAAAAATTAAATTAAATATTTCAAAACAATTTTCAAAAATCAAGATTAAATTGTGAGTCCAACTCACAATGTAAGAAGCCAGAATGTAGTGTATCGTATGTATGAATCTGTGATCAACTCAGAGTACTCACCCAGTATTTGAATAGGTTAATATATTAAAAAAAATCAACTAAAAAAGTCTTCATGATAGTAAAGAATTACTAAGAATAAAACATAGGAAACATACTGGAATGGCGAATATATGACCAGCACTTCTAGCAGTTTGAGGATAGGAAACCATGCAAAGTTCTCGTATGTGGTGGACGCGGACAGTGTCCACGATGCTTCCTGGTGGCCAGGTGTCACTTGTGGGACTGAGCTAGTGCCATTTCCTTGATAGCCACAATGTAGACCTGGACAGAATCACACAGGAGAAGTTCATTTATAGAGTACGCTGATGGAAACACTTTGCTGCTGTATGCAGAAGCATAATTGAAAGACTGCTGTTGTGTGCCTCTTTGCCTTGTGTTTGCCTGACTTGATGGGTTCTTTCTGTTCTCATTCATGGAGTTGTGGTCATTTTGATTCCTCTCCAGAATATCTTTTTTTTTGGTCTTTTTTTGAGACAGGATCTTACTATGCAGTTCAGGGGCTGGCCTTAAGCTCACTTTGTAGCTCAGGCTGGTCTCGAACTCACAACAATCCTCCTGCCTCAGCCTCCCGAGTGCTAGGCATTTAGCAGTCTGTGTAGGGTTGGCTTTGTTGTCACGAAATTCTTTAGTTGTTCTTTGTCATGGAAGTATTCCACTTCTCCATTAAACTTGAAAGAGAGTTTTGCAGGGGATATCAGTTTGAGTCAGAATTTGTTTTCTTGTAAGACTTGTAGTACTCAGCTCCATGCTCTTCTTGATTTGATGGTTTGTGAAGAAAAATCTGTTGTTACTCTGATGTGTTTTCCAGTAAATGTGATCTATTTCTATTCTTTAGTGGTTTTAGTATACTGTTCTTGTGCTGAATTTCTGGAATCTTGATTATTATATGTCTGGATGTGGTTCTAATTGGGTTGCTGTTATTTGGAGTTTTATATACTTCGGTTACTGAATGTCAGATTTACCCCCTGTATTTGGGAAGTTTTCTGCTATTAATTCTGCCCAAATTCTTTTTCCATCATCTGTGTAGACTCCTTCTTTCTCATTGATGCCTCGTATTCTTATGTCGTTCATCTTTGCATCATCTTGCACATGTTGAATTACTTTTTAATGTATCCTAGTTGTTTTTAAGAGATCTTTTCTTACCTTTTCACTAGCTGCAGTGGTGTCTTCAAGGTCTGAAAGTCTATTTTCACTTCATTCAAATGGTTTTGTCAGCTTGTGATTGAGGTTTTAATTTCCTGTATATCACTTTGAATCTGCTTCATGCATTCTATTTCTTTCCTATATTGCTCATTCAAGGATTCCATCATTTTATATTCTCCATTTTTATCAGTGTTTTCTTTAGAAGCACTTAGTACTTCTTTCATTATAGTCATAATTTATTTTTTTACTCCAGAAATTATTTCTGATCTGATTTCCTTCATACCTTTCTGTAGTTGTCTCTTGACTTCAGATGCTATTATTTCAGAGATTTTAGGTGTGTGATTTCCAGTTTCTTGTGTACTGTTATCGCCTGCATTTGTTCTAGGTGTGCTCAGGGCCTAAGACTGTGTTTTGCTCCTTCTCTTTGTCATTTTTATATAGCACTGTCTTCTGACTTTTGGTGTAGACTCTGGTACAACTGTACCAGAGTTATTACCTTAGCAACAGGTCCAGATCTACACAATTCAAACTTGTCCAGATGGGTGTGGCTTGGGTCTGGCTGCTGTGCTCCACTTCTTCCTGCTGCATCCCTTGGAAGTGAACCTGCTGTGCCACCCTGGCAAGATGTTCTGCTCCTGGATCAGCTGGGTGGGACTTGCTTCTAGCCTCTTGGCAGAGAGTTCTGCCACAGTTTTGCATATCGGGCCTGTCTGATGAGGGAAGTTCTGCACACACTTTGGGCCTGGATGCTGGCTGGAGTGAGGATTTGGCAGGAGGGCGTATATTAGAATTGTCATCATTAACTGCAATGACTCTTTTTAGGGCAGTAGAAATGAATGAGAGTTATTTGTTTTTATCTTAAGATAAAAAGATATTAATGTATGAATTTTTAAACTACTTAAACCTCAGTGTTCAGGTGTAATTGCAGTGTTGGTGCTTTTCAGTAAGCAGACCTTGAGTTGTGCTTTGGAAGCTCATCTCTGAAAGGCTTGCCATCACTTTCTAGGGTATCTTCAAGAATTTCCATTAATGCTGATTTGGTAGTTGTAAAATTCTTTAGTTGTTGTTTATCATGAAAATATTTTATTTCTTCATACATTTTGAAGATAGTTTGTAGGTTGTGTCAGCCTGGGTTGGAAATCGCTTTCCAGGATATGAAACACTTCAGCTGTCTTGGTCTTCAAAGCTTGCAGTGAGTAGTCTACTGAAATTTTAATGGGTTTTCCTTCATAAGCAATTTGTTGCTTTTCTCCAACTGCTTTGAGTATTTGGTGCTTGTGATGGCCTTCTAGCATTTCAACTTTGATATGTAATAGAGAGATCCTTGTCCAGTCGTGGCTAGTTGGGGCCCTACTTGCCTCGCTTATCTGATTCTTAAATTATTTAAACTTATTTGGAAGATTTTCATGTATTATGTCAATGAACAGATTTTGTGTGCTATGTGTATCATCTTCTGATTTTTCACTGATCTTGGACTCATCTTTGTGTCCTCTTAGTACTATTTGATCTATTTTCCACGTTTTCTTCTCATTTTTCAAGTTATATCTCCTTATGGCTCATTGATCAGCCCCTGACAACAGCCCTGTTTTCTAGTTCTGAGCTTTGTTCCCTACAATGATCACTTCTGGTTCCCATATTTTGGTGGAATTTTTCATCTCCTGGATTTCCATTTGGAGTGCATTTATGGACTCTGAAATCTCTTCTATGCTGGTCATGCATGTTTTGCATTATTTCGTTTACTTCTTTTATCTTTCTGATAGCGTATTCTTTAGGCTTGTTGAGGATTTTGTTTAATTGACCCAGTATCTTATTACTTTTTATCTTCTGAACTGCTTTGTTATTTCCCCTGATATCATTTCAAATAATTTATGTGTGAGGCTTTTGTTTTTCTCTCCTATGCATCAGCTTTTTGGGACTTGGGTGTTTTTGGAGGCAGTTTGTTAGCTTGTCTTCTCGTGCTTTAACTCTTTGTTGGTGTTGAGGCCTGTGGGTTGTCATGGAACTTCTGTTTCTAGTAGGAACTTCTCTTTACTTAGTGCTTACTTTTCAGTGGTGTCCTTTCATCAAGGCCAACTGCTGCCATTGCCTCCGTCCGAGGAGCCTATCATCTCTGCTTACTTGAAATGAGAGGCTGCAGAACACTGCCCTGTGCCCAGTTCTCCCAGAATGGGCCACAGTATTATTAACAACCCCAAGGCAATCTACATATTGGCAGCTCAAGAAAGCTAAGTAATAGCAACAGCGATGCCAATGTGGTTATGCAATTAAATCAGCATCAGTCGTAGCGTATTACAACCCTGTTTACAGACCATAAGAACTGATAACGTATCACACTTGTCCATAGCCAAGAGGTATAGTACGAACTATAAAAATCTACAAATAATTAGCTACAATTGGCCTACTGTAGATATCCATTAAGTGGAACTGCGTTGGCTCTGCTAGTAATAGCACAGTATTTAACAGCCATAGTATAACACTCACTATTTAGCTGGAGATTCATGAGGCTTAGTGGTTACACTACTAATGGTGAAGTGATGGGGAGCCAGAGGATGAAGAGGGGGCTCTCTCATGAGGCTCTGCTCCGCTGCTCCTTTACTCAGAAGGGCTCTCTCATGTGGGCGTGGAGGCCACTCTCTCACTGGGCTGGGCTGGCTCCCACGGGGGTGTTCGCCACTCCTCCTGTGCTGGTCGGCTGTCTCCTGAGAGTGCAGTGAGGCTTTCTCCAGGACTGAGACTTTCTGTAGTCCTGAGACTATGTGTGTCCGCTCACCCCAGATTGTTGTTAGCATCCAGGTCACAATGTGTCTTTGCTCCCATGGACAGATGGAAAATGTGACCAGCCCTCTGAGCGCTGCTGGATGTAGGCTGGCGGTCAGGGGTGCAAGGGCTGTTGGATTTCATGTCTGCAATCATGGGGTCTGGGTGCTCCCTTCTCTCCTCAGCATTGTCTTCACCCAGCATTAGGTCAGTGGGTTCTTTCTTACCTCTGCCACCCCACGCTGTGTGGATACAAAATGTAAGGCCAGTTTGGAGTTGGTGGGTAGGCGTGCCCTTGCAGTAGGGGTGCTCCTCATTGGGTGGGGACATCCTAGCTGTGAGGGGAAGAGGTCCCACCTCTGCTGTATGGGTCTCTTATTTTTGTCATTTCTCAGATGCAAGGTAGGAGGACTATTTTTACTTCTTTCCAGGAGCACTGGTTTGACCCAGGACCAGGCCACTTTGGGGCTCTGTGCTGAAGGGATACAAATGACAGTACTGGCTAGAAGCTGGCAGTGGCCCTAGGCAGAGCGCGGAATCTGCTAAACATGGCTCTGGCTGCTCCCACCGTTCTTTGTGGCTGCTGGTGCTTCCTGTTACTTCATCTGGCTATTGGTACCTCCCACTGCGTACTGCATCTGCTTGGGGACAGTCATTTCCAACAGGCTTTGCTCTGGGTCATCCCGCCAGTAAACAGGTATGTGAGAGCTGACAATAGTATGCCAACAGATTTGGCAACAGGCACTTTGTGCACAGGCATTTTAACCACTAAACAGTTCGCTCTGAGCACCCTCAGGCAGCACATTTGTTTGTGTCCTCTCTATCCCAAGCTCCCTCAGACAGGTTTTATTGCAACCAGTTTCTCCTGTATTGAATAAACTTGATAAGCTTTCTATTTTCATATTTCCTAATGTATTATCTTATAAAATAATGAAAAACTGCAATTTCTTGTCATCTAATATTTAGGGTTTCGTGTTTATGTGTGTGTGTGTGTGTGTGTGTGTGTGTGTGTGTGTGTGTGTATGTGTGTTTGTGTGCACGCACGCGCGCGCAGGGTCTCACTATGCAGCTCAGACTCATAGTGATCCTGTTTTCAGCTTCCCTAGGGCTGGGATTACAGGCTTGAGCCACCATGCTGGGATTCCATCCACATAAATAATTGGACTGGTAAGTGGTTCGTTAATTAGACTGGTAAGTGAATAACCTTTTATTGTTACTTCAAAATATGTAGAGATATTGTAATAAGCATATGTAGAAACACATCTTTTTTCTTTCCTTCAGTTTCAGGTGCTCGTGTGACTCCTTATGGCACTGCCTGGCCCCAAGTAATGGATCATTTCCATGGAGATGCAGGTTCCCCATTCCATCTGCTTTACTTTTGTGGTCTTTTTAGCTTTTTTTCTAGTCATTTTTTAAAATATTAATGAGCCCTAGAATTCAGAATCAAGCTTTTTTCTCTTCCTCAGATAATACATTCAGAGACTAAATTATGGGTTTAAAAATGCCATGGATATGTAAACCTTAAACATGTATTTATTTTGTTCCTCTAATGTGTATAATTAATATATAACTTTCTAATGACACTCTAGTATGATGACAAATTGGAGTGACATGAGATAATATGAGAAAGTAGCCTACTGTGGATGGCTTGTGGTAAAGGCTTCACCTTTACCACTTCCTTCTATCTTGTGAAAATCCCCATTATTAAATAACTGAAAAGCTATCTGGATCCTGCAAAATGACCATAGCAGAGAAAATTTAGAGTCAGCCATAACCCCACAGAGGCTACATGAGTGATAATGTAACTGACAAAGCGAAGTCCTAAAGCAATTTACAGAATGGCAGTGGCTGGTGATGCATTCAGAGAACAATAGAAACCTCTGTTAGCCATTTCTATATTTTATTTTTCAATATTTTCGGATAAAATCAGTCTGTCCACATTTATGTTCCTTAAGTGAAAGAGATTCTTGAGCCACCATGGCATCTGGCCACCAAAGACAGAGATAAAACATAAAGATAGACATTTTCATCAATTTCAGTCTTGTTGTTATCCTTCTATTGACAGCTAAACTCAAAATGTCATTTTGTACTCTGTTGAATTCATCTTGTTGCATTTTGGTATGACAGCATGAGTAATATTTTAATACTTGCGTGCAGTACATAATGCTTATACTTCTGGTATATATAAGTTGGTTTGTATGCATAGCACATCTTAAGGCCTTTCTCATACATTTCCCTCCTTTTCCTCACCCTTTTTTCATCCATTTATCCTATTCCCCTCTGAGAAAGATTCATCTCCTTAACTTCTACTATCAGTGTTTTATTTTGCTCTTTATAGATGATTTGAGTTTCTCCTATAAGAGAAACTTAAGCTTGTGTGTCTGATTTATTTCACTTAACATCATGATCTCAAGGTGTGCCTTAGCTCGGGCTCACTAGAGGAACAGATTTAACATATAAAAATGTATACATATATGATCTATAAAGGATATACAGGGTAGGCTCATGGATGAACAAAAAAGCTCATGTGTGTGCTGGAGATACAAAGGATCCCAAAGTTGGAACCCTGGAGCCCAGAGCAGGGTCCTGTGTGAGTCTATATCAGGAAGCTGAAGGGTCTGTACTAGATGGTTGAAGAGCCAACAGTGGGCATCTGGAGACATGTCCTAAGGCAATGGGGAGACTTCTGTAAGTCATGTGGTGGCCCCCAGAACTTGGTTAAACTAATCAGCCAAGCATTTTTGTTCAAGTTGACACTACAATCAACTTGACACCGCTTGAATCTAGGCTACCTCTAAGACTTAGTTATTATGAATTCTGCTATTATCAACATGGAAGTGCATACATCACTCTGTCATGACGTTTTGAACTCTTGGGAAGATATGTAAAAGAGGAGCACTAGGTCAAATGGAATCTCTACTGTTAGTGCTTTGAGGAATTTGTGTATTGATTTCCGTAGTGGTTGTACCAGTTAGCACTCACACCCACAATGAACAACCGGTCCTTTTCCCCCAACAGCCTTTCCAGCATTTGATATTGATTATCTCTTGATGATAGCCATTCTTCCCAGGATGGAGGTAATCTCAGTGTTGTTTAAATTTACATTTCTCTAATGTCCATATATATAGAATAGTTTTGCGTGTATCTGCTGGTCGTTTGCACTTTCTCATCAGAGTGAGTCTCTTGATATCGGATGCCCATTGCTGGGGGGTGTCTTTAAATTAATGGATCTAATCATTTGAGTTATTTACATATTTTAGATATTAGTCTTTAGTTTGAGAAGTATTGGTGATTTTTTCTTTTTTGTATTTTGTGCATTGTGTCTCACTCTCTTTTAGTGGTTTCCTTTGCTGCACAGATTTTTTAATTTGATGTGATCATGTTTATTGATTCTTGATACTGTTTCTTATGTAACAAGTTCTGTTTAGGAAGTCTGCTCATGCAGATGGCTTTAAGAGCTTTACCTATTTTTTTCTTCTAGCAGATTGTTTCTATTTAACATTTAGATCATTTTGCTGTTGTTTTTGATACAGGGTCTTGCTACGGAGTTTGGATGCATAGTGATCCTCCTGTTTCAGCATCTCCAGGGTGGGGATTATAGGTGTGTGTCAGCATGCCTGGGTTGGGGCTGGCATGGCATGCCCAGGTTTCTTGGGCAGGCAAGGGATGTTACTGTCGATCGAACCTGAGTCCTTGCACTTGCCAGGCAGGCTCTTAGACTGCTGAGCTATCTCCCCAGGCCAAAATTTAGATCTTTAGTTGGTTTAGTTACTAATTTAGTGGGTGGTGAGTGATATGGCTCTATATTCCATCTTTGGCATATGGATAACATATTTTTCCTATCACCATTTGTTAAAGAGACTATCTTTCCTGCAGAGAAAATATTTGGCCCCTCTGTCAAAGACAAGGCAGCTGATTGTGCTTGGACTGTTTCTACATCTTCTATTCTGTTTCATTGACTCATAAGTATATATTTTTTGCCAATACTATGCTCCTTCTATCTCTGTAGTATTTTAATATAACTTGAAGTCTGTCTGTGATGTTGGATTGCCTTTGTTCTCCAACCTAGCCTTTGCTATTCTAGAGCTATTCAAACTCTTTTCTGGTTTGATATGAATTTTAGGATGATTTTCTCTAGTCCTTTGAAACTAGCTATTGGTATCTTGATTTGGGTTATGTTAAATCTGTACAGCTGTTTTCAAAATATGCCCATTTTTTAGTATATTGGCTCTGCCTTCCCAGGAGCAGGGGATTTCTTTTCATTTTCTGATGTCTTCTTCCATCTCCTTTTTCAGCATACTATAATTTTCATTGCAGGTGTCTTTCACTTCCTTGGTTAGGTTGATTCCCAATTATTTCATTTTTCTTTTTGCTGCTGTGAAAGACAGTGTTTCCCTAGTTCTTCTCTCTTGTGTACAGCAACACGATTGTTTTTTGAGCGTTGACTCTATCCTGCTGTGACACTGAACATGGTTATAATTTTAGAAGTAGTTTGCTGGATTTTTTGTAGCCTTCCGTGTAGAAGATTGTGTCACCTGCAAATAACAATAATCTTAACTTCTTTTTCTATCCATATTGTCTTATTTTCTTTTTCTTCTGTAATTGCTCTGGCTGATGTTTTGAGAACTGCAGTGAAGATAGCAGACATCCTTGAGTTGTTCCCGATTTTAGAGGGACAGCTTTCATCTTTCTTTGTGGTATGATGCTGTCCATTGGTTTGTCATACTTTGCTTTCATCAGATTGATATAAAGACCTTCTGTAGCTACTTTATTCAAGTTTTTTTCATTAGTTGATGCTGCATTCTGATAAAAAATTTTTTTTTGGTGTCTACTGGAATGATCGCGTAATTTTTGTCCTTGCATTTGTTTATGTGGTCTATTATATGTATTGATTTGCATATGTTTAACCACTCTGTGTCCTTCAAATAAATCCTAGTTGATCATGATATACAACCAGTTTTCATGATTTCCTGCATTCTATTTGTCAGTATCTTATTGAGGATTCTTGCATCTGTGTTCCCTGAAGTCATTGGACTGCAGTTCCCTTTGTTAGTTGGATTCTTTTCTTGTTTTGCAATCAGGTTAACGCCTCCCTCCAGAAATGACTTTGGGAGTACTAGTTACCTTTTGAGTTCACTAGAGTTCAAAGAATATTCATGTTAGATCCTCTCCAAAATAGAGCATTCAGCAGTGACTCTGTCAGGGACTGGACTTTTCTTTGTTGGTATGTTGCTTTTATGCTTCCATTCTATTGCTTGTTATTGGATTATTTGGGATTTTTGTGTCTTCTTAGTTTAGCTTCATTAGTTCATACTTAGCTAGGAGTTTATCCATTTCTTCCAGATTATGCATTTAGTAGACTCAGGCTCTTAAAACAGATAATGATCATTTTCTGGATTTGGGGAGTTTGCTGTGATTTTTGCCCTTTACATTTCTAATTGCATGGATTTGGGTCTTTACTTATTTTATTAAGATTCCTTAAAGGTTTCTGTATTTTATTTTTACTTTTTCAAAGAATCAATGTTTTGACATGTTCATTCCTTTTGATTTTTTTTTTTTTTGTTTCAATTTCATTAACTGATGCTTTGATCTTTGTAATTTCTTTCCTTATATGAACTTTGGACTTGGGTTTGGATTGTTTTCATTTTTCTAAGACCAATGGTGTGTCGTTAGGTTATTTGAACTATTTTTCTGATGTGAGATTTCACCACTGTAAACTCCTGTCTTAAGGCTACTTTCACTGTGTCTCAAACATTTCAGTATTTGTAAGAATTATCTAAATTCTTCTTTAATTTCGTGTGTGAAACACTGATTATTCAAAGTAGATCGTTTAATTTCTTACTGTTTGCATAGATTCTGTGATTTCTTTTGCTACTGTTTTCTGATTTCATCGCATAATGACCTGATATTATGTATGCGATAATTTCCATTTTCCTGAACTTACTGAAACATGCTTCATTGTGTAATATGTTATCTATTTTGAAGAATATTATTTGTTTGAGAAGATTGTGTATTCTTTTGTTGGATAGAAAACTCTAGTTATCTGCAATGTGTATTTGTTTGTTGGCTTGTTTCTACTCTAATATTTCTTTGTTGATGTTTTGTCTAGTTGATCTGTTTGTTTGTGACAGTAGGATATAGATGTCTTCTTTTAGAATTGTATTGGTGTTTTCTGATGTTTCATTTCTATTAGTGTTTTTTGTTCAGTTGGGTATCCCAGCATTTGGTGCAAGTATGTTTATAATTGTTTTTTCTTCCTGTTGAGTTTTTCCCTCAACCAATATGTGGTGTCTTTTAAGTCTTTTCTCATCAGTCTTAGCTTGACCTTTGCTTTGTCTGAAATTAGGATGGTTATTCCTGGTTTTGTTTTCTGTGTTCCTCTTGCATAGAATATTGTTTTTCATTCTTTGATTTTTAATTGGTGAGCTTCTTTTAAAAATATTGTATTTCTTATATACTGTGCATCATTCCATGTTTTGTTTTTTTTTTCTATTCTCAGAACTTGTGTTTTTATTGGGGAATTGAGACACCATTAAGAATTATTACCAGGAGGTATTGGCTCATTCCTTTCTTTTAATTTTTTTATTTTTTAGGGAAGGATCTACAAGGTGTTCAGGGTCTCACTACTATATCAGCCTCCTAGCGATCTGCCTGTGTACAGCCTCCCAAGAGCTGGGATTACAGGCGTGTGCCACCACTCCCAGTCTCAATTGCCATCTCTGCATGTCCTGGGGGTGGGGACAGCAGGTCAGACCTGGGGATTGAACCCCCAGCCCCTTCACCTGCTTGCAGGCATTTTAACTTGCTGAGCTATTTGGCTGGCCTTTCTTTCTTTCACTCATTCCTGACATTTCATTTTTTCTTTGTTGTTGTTGTTGCTGGCTTCATATTATTTTTCTATTGTCTAACCTCTCATCCCACCAGGTATATGTACTTATTGTCATAATTGGCTTGGTTGCCTAATTTTAAGATATCCTTGAGAATTTTTTGTAATTATTGAGTGGGGGTGGTAAATTTCGTGAAGTGCTCCTTGTGGAGATACCTTATTTTTCCATCAAGTTTGAAGGAAAGTCTTGCAGGTTACACAAGTTTTGGGTTTGGAATTGTTATCAGGGGTTGAAACCCTTTACAGTAAACCCTCCTTGGCTTTCAGGGTGTGTAGAGAAGTCTGCTGTAATTCTAGTTGCTTTGACATTTATAGGTGATGCTTTGATTCTATCTGACAGTTTTTAAGATTTCTTTTGTCCCTGGGATGGACTGCTCTTCAAGTGTGATGTGGTGTGGAGAGGTTCTTCTTGGATCATGGCTCTTTGGGGTCCTACATGCTTCACATGTCTATGTCTACATTTTCCCCCATACTTGGGGAGGGATGTTTCTGGTACCATTATCTCTGTGAACAGATTTTTAAAAATGCAATTTGCTTTGTCTTCTAGTTTTTCACTCATATCAGTTACTCTTACTCTTGTGTTGTTTACCAGCGATTGGATTTTTCATATTGTCTTGTTGCTTTTAAAGTCACTTTGAATAGTTGGGCTTTGAAGGCATTGTTATCTTCTAGATGTGAAATTCTGTCCTTGTATTGGTTTATTTTACCACTCATACTTTCAATATAATTTTAAATCTCAATTACTGATGGAAACCTTTTTATTGATTCTAATTCCTTGCCAAACCAGTGATTCATTTAATATCATTTTGCTTAGCTCCTCTAGCTTTTTATTACTGCTTTCTTAAATCTCCTGAATCATTTTGCTTATTACCTCTACTATATGTGTAGTTATCTCTTCTTTGATCCTAGTAAATACTTTAGTCTGTTTTCTGACCTCTTTTGTTACCCCAATGAATAAGTTGGGTTTGTAGCATACACTATTCTGCCCCTAGTGCCCCATGGATTGATTTTAGAGGAGTTGAGAGTTTTTGGGGGGCATTTTTTGTCTTGTCTTTTCATGTTTCTATTGCAATTTTTTGTTTGTTGGTACAGTTTTATGCTAAGATTTCTATAACTCTAGACATATTCAACCACATTATTATTTTTATTTTTATTTTTTTTTGCCGAACCAGGGATTGAACTCAGGCCCTTATCTCCCCAGCCACATTATTTTTGACAAAATAGCCAAACACCTCCAGTAGAACAAAGATAGCTATTTGTGCTGAAAATCTGGTTTTCCACACGCCAAAGATTAAACCTATACTTGTGTCTTTCACCATGCACTCAACTAAAATTGAAATGGATCAAAGATTTAAACATTTAAAACAGAATTACTAAATCTGCTGGAAGATAGAATAGGTAGAACTTCTGGAGACATTGGTGCAGATAAACACTGTATTAACAATATTCCAATAATTGTTGCAAAGAATAAATAGGAGTGATCTCATCTTATTAAAAAGCTTTTTACAACAAGAGAAACCATTAATGAAGTGAAGAAACAACCCACAATGTGAGAAAACATTTTATTAGCTGTTCCTCGGAAAAAGGATTTCTATCTACAATACATAAAGAACTAAAAAAAAACCTTAAATTTAAAGACTCAGCCTAAAAATGGGCATCTGTAATGAATAGATGCTACTCTATTTGTAATGAACAGATGCTCCTCTTTCTCAGAGAAAGAGGTAGAAATGGCAAGTGCATATATGAAAAAATGCTAAACGCCACTGGTCACTGGAGAGATGCAAATTAAAACAGCACCGAGATTCCACCTTTCTCCAGAAATAGTGACTATGATCAAGAATCAACCAATAACAAACGCTGGTGGGGCAGATAAAAGGAACCCTTTTTTGGGGAGTGTAGACCGGTTCAACCAGTATGGAAATCAGTATGGAGATTCCTCACAAAACTAGGATTAGAGGTTCCATTCAACCCAGCTATTCCCATTCTTGGTATCTTCCTGAAAGAATCACACATATCGTATCATGAATACATGTATAAATATTGTATTGTTTCTCTGATGTGAGAAACTCATAGTGCAAATAAGGACTAAATATATAACAGATATTGTGAAGTAGGAAGAAAATATTCACATTGGAAGGAGAATTAGGAAAGTGGTGAGGGGAAAGGAAGGAGGGAAAAAGAAAAAGGAGCAAAGAGAAGGAACACATGGAAGCAAAGCTTTGATGCTAAGGTTTCTGGAAGCTCCCACTGTAGACTTTGTTGCTAGCATAAAGGTGTCTTTAGTTGCCTTTCAGTAAAGTACTTCGAGCCTGGCTAACCATAGTCCTTTGCCTCTCTCCCAAGATCCATCCACATTGCTTAATTTGAGTGCGGCATACAAGAGGGATTGGGGATAGGGAAAAGCAAGAAGAAAAATTTGGAACCTTGAACTATTTGATGAGAAGGATCTGAACTTCTCTGTAGCAGTCATGCAAAGGATCTAACTGGGGAATAGAAGAATGGTTACAGAATTAAGTAAAGGTAAGAAAAGAAAACTAAAGTGATCAATAATAGATTTACTTGTTTTTTTTATTTTTTCCTTTTTAAAAAATATATTTTAGTACAGGGTCTATAGGGTCTCACTATGTAGATCGGACCTGTAGTGATCCTCCTGTTTTCAGCCTCCCAAGCACTGGGTTTACAGGTGCTCACCACCACGCCCAGCCGCAGTTGCTGTCTCAGTGCATCCCAGGGGTGGGGCCAGCACAACACACTGAGGGTCGGACCCAAGCCACTGTGCTCTGCCTAAGCAGGTGCTTTGGTCTGTTGAACTATCTGGCTGGCCCTAGAAATAGTAGGTTTAAAAAAAGAGGAAGAAATGAAATTATATGGAAGGAGAAAAAATGAGAGAAAAAATTTAAGGGAGAAAAATTACAAATAAAGTAAGAAATGGAGATAATAAGAAAGAAAACCAAAAAAGTAATTCCACAAGCCCAAATTAACTGGTGAAGAAGAAAGGGGGAACAAAGAAAACAAATGAACAAACAAAAAAACTTGTAAAACAAAGCACTCACAAAACAAAGAAACAGACACATTCTCTGCGATTCTGAATGTGTTTTTCTTCCAAAGGTGGAGATGTCCCTTCGCGTGCTGCTAGGTAAAGAAGGCAGTTAGACCTCAGGTTGGACTCCGATGCACGCACAAGCAGACGGTAGGATTAGGGTGCGGGTACCAGTTCTGTGACTTTCAAATCAAAGCAATTCAAGCTGAGCTGTGCCTCTGGTCTTGGGGATAGGGCCTATATGTTTTGCTTAAACTCTTCAGGGAGTCTTTTTCCAGCCTGACTTCTAGCGCTGGCCCTGGCTATTTTGTGTCTCTCTCTCTTTCCTAGTCACTATGGAAATAAAGTATGGAGATCCCTGAGTTGAAGCTGTTTGGTTGTTTCAGTCCTATGTTGCTTTGAGTCCTTTCCCTTCCCCAAAATAGAATCTTGCCAAGCAATCTCTCTAGGGAATGTGGTAGGTTCTTGGACAGGAGTAGCTCAAGCCATTGCCTGTGAAAGAACTAATTTGGGAGCAGGAATCCCCTATTCTCTCAGCAGCTCACAGTACCTGCTGGTCTATTCTGCTGCCCAATTTCTCCTTAAAGTGCTCTGGACTCCCCAGCTTTTACTAGAGAGCCAGGAACCATGGAGAAAGTGCAGATTATCCACTCCCTTGTTCATATTATGTCATAGTTCTTCAATTTCTCTGTGGGCTTAATTTTCCTGTCCAGTCCTCCCTGGTTTCTGGGGATCTACTTTTCTTCCCCAAGTTGCTACTTTCCAGTGTTTGAATTCTAAATCTCAGAGCGGTCAAATTTTTCTTTTGTACCATGTCACCCTTCCTCCAAGTTTCCTAGAATTGATAAATAAATTTGGGAATGTAATAGGATACAAAATCAAAACACAAAAATCAATACATTTGTTTACACCAAGAAAGAATTCACTGAGAAAGAAATTAGTAAGACAATACCATTCACAACAGTTTCAAGAAAAATTAAACACCTAGGAATTAACATAATCAGGGAAGTGAAAGACTTCTAGAACAAAAACTATGCCATGTAAAAAAGTTAAAGAAGACATCAGTAAATGGAAAGATATCACATTTTCCTAAATAGATAAAGCAATGTAGTGAAAATGACCATACTCTCAAAACTGATATACTGATTTAATCAAAATACAAAGAGCATTCCTCATTGAACTAGAGAAAACAGTCCTAAAATTCACATTAAACAATAAAAGACTCAGACTAGCCAAAGCAATCTTGGATGACAAGAGGAAAGCAGGAAACATCACAATCCTAAACTTAAAATTGTGGTACAAAGCTACAGTGCTACTACAAAAACAGACATGTGGACAAAGGAAATTAGAATAGAATAGAATAGAATAGAATAGAATAGAATAGAATAGAATAGAATAGAATAGAATGATACAGAAAATGATACTAGACATATTCAGTTACCTGATCTTTGATGAAGTAGCCAAAAACATACCTGGAGAGGTTATCCTCTGTAGTGAATGGTGATGGAAAACCTAGTCACTCACATGCCAAAGATTGAAGCTAGACCCAAGTCTCTAAATGTGTAATAAACTAAAATCAATATGGTTCAAATATCAAAACAAAAGCTGTCTTCTGGGAGATAAGGTAGGTAAAACTCTTGTAGACATAAATAGAGGCCTGGAGTTTATGACTAAAACCCTAAAGGCATAAGAAATAGTACCAAGACTCAACAAATTAGATCATATCACAGTAAAAACTTCTGCATAGCAAAGGAGACAACCAACAGAGTGCCGAGACCTACAGAATTGGAAAATATTTTTTTTTTACCACATATACATTAGAGGATTAATATAAAAAAATCATAAAACAACTAAAAAAATTTGAATCCCAAGATAAAAGACCGAATCAGCAGTGGGCAAGGGAAATGAGTAGACATTTCTCAGAAATACATATAGATAATACATGAAAGAAATGCTCAACTTCGCTGGTCCCTGAAAAAGTGCAAATTAAAACAACATTGAGATTCCGTCTTACTCCAGCAAGAATGGCTATCATCAAGAAACTAGACAAAGCAAGTGTTGTGTGAATGAAGAAAAGGGAACCCTTATACCTTGTTGCTAAAGACATAAATTAATGCAAGCACTAAGGAAATCAGTATGGGGATTCCTTAAAATACATATAATAGAAATTCCATTCAACCCAGCTATTGCCCTTCTAGGTATCTTCTATGAAAGACTTTGTTTTATAGTGATATATGTGCACCCATGTTTGTAGCAGCACCATTTACAATAGGTAAATCTTAGAAGTGGCCTGTATGCCCACCAGCAGATAAATGGATAAACAAAATGGGCTACAAGCAATGCAGTTGTCATGCCATAAAAAGGGTGAACTTGGATCATTCATAGGAAAATGTGGGCACCTTGAAGCAACCCTGTTAAGTGACTTAAATTGGACACACAAGCTTAAATGACATAGGGTGTCCCTTATGTGAGAAATCTGCAGTGTGATTAGAGAGTAAGCAAAAAATAGACAACAGAAAATTGGCAGGTAGGTCTCTTCCAAATGGGCAGGGCAATAAGAAATGGACAGTGGGGTAGAGGTGCACCGGAAGGTGAGGTAAAATGAAAGATGTGTCAGGTATGTGAACAAACAACCCAATGAACGTATTCTTGATATGCTGCAAACATGTACTAGTACAAAACAGTTTATTTAAGAAAGGCCCTGGTGTGGTCCACAAGGACCCAGGACTTGCATGATGTAATGACTACTGTGTCTGCATCTCTTCCTCTCTCAGGATGAGAGCGTACTCCTGAACTGGCCCATCCTGTTTGTATTCTACTTTTTTGCTTTTGAGATAGGCTCTCGCTGTGTAGTGCAGCGTGGCCTGGAACTCACTATGCAACCCAGGCCAGTCTTCGACTCACAGGAATCCTGGTACTTCAGCCTCTGTGTGGGGATTACAAGCATGTGCTATCTCACCTGGCTTCATTCCACTTTCGCATGCTAGAGTTTTGTAGTTCGATCACTTAACTTTTTCAGTTTGTAAACTTCTGGACCAAAGGAATCCCATTTGTGCCTTATGGAGTGACTATTACAATGGTTTGGACCTTGAGATAATACCATGGATGAGATCAATTTATTTTTAAGCAGACAACAGAGTATTTTTCATATAAAAGAGAAAGAAGGGAAAAGATGAAGCCTCAAGGATTATTGTTCAAAGAACTTGGTTCTTCCTGAAAAATTATACCTCACTGCCCACTGGTAGCAGCTTTTGCAAGGTGACTTCTTTTGGCTAAGAAGTTGAGAAACCATATATGTGCATTTTGAGTAGAAACTTTAAGAGACACTGTACAGTTCTTCATGTTCTTCATTTTACTTTATTAAGGGTAGCAATGTTCCAGCAGGGTCTACTTCCACAGCCAATGGAGACAACACCAAATAAAGTGGCAGTTAACCACAATAAGATATGCTACAAGACCAGGAAATAAACCTTCATTGTTTTAAGCTGCCTCTGATATTTGAGTGTTATTTTATTTCTGCAGCACACAGATCTTCAGCTGGCTTCCACAGCGTGTGTAATTATTACCAACTTTTCTCTAACTGTATCTAAGAAAGCCATAATACACAAAGGAATATGTTGCTTCATTAGCCTCCATTCTAAGGCCTAGCACATCATAAAAACACTTCTTTTAAGGAAAGGACTGCTACAGCTCTCATCTGCAGTTCTAAGCCTGCACAGATTAGGACCGTCCACAGTCATTAAACATAGGTAAGCTTTAAGTGTCTGAATGGTATTATTGGCCTAATACAGAAATGCCATGGTTCATGAGTGCCTCTGTTCAGGAGCAGTTTGGTTCCCTAATAGAAGTGTTTGGCAAAATTTCATTTGTGCTTGAGGTGTCCCCGTGGGGTGAGAAACACGACAATGGTTATCTGCTCCAGTCTGACACGTGGTCATGACTTCCTCTAGTCTTGATTCCAGCCATGGACCTGGACTCACTTGTTGGGCTGCTTTTTTTGTGTGCTCTTTAGCAAATACAGAGCTGTACAGTATTATTGGTCCAGCACGGCTCTGAAGAAAGTGAGAGCGAGCGTGGAGGGCAGGAGAAATGCAGAATGGTGATGAAGGTGGCAGAAATGGGCAACACGGTGATGAGTTAAGGAAGCGAGTGTCTGCTCTTTTCAGACTGCAATGTACTGCATTTCATTTCACATTTTTGTAGTTAATAACACATATGGTTCAGGTGGGGTAACCTTATTTACATTGAGCCTTACAGTGACATTGGATCCAGTTCGTGACCAATATGATGTGTGACTGGAGTCATACAGAGAATTAAGTACAACACTGTGCTCAACTAGGGAACTCGCAATTCCCAACGAATTCAGTTCAATTTAAGCTATGACGTGCAAGCCCTGCGTACTATACTTATTCATGTTTGCATGTGTTTCCAAATTAAAGTAATTTACTATAGATTTAAAGGCCAAAATGTATCCTTTGGGCTTCTTTTATAAAAGTGGTTTTTAATACCACGCATTGAATAATTTTAAATGACCAAGAAACTTCTAAATTAAATCCATTCAATTCTCAGCAGAATGGAATTAGGTACAACTATTTGAAGCAAAAGAGGAATATGTTGTCTAGAACAATCTACTTTTTGGTTGAATATGGCAACCAGGACACTAGCATAATATCTATTGATGTGTTTCAACATGAAATAAAAATCAAAATGTGTAAATTTTATATTTTATTGGGTTAAGGTTATTAATGGCAATGTCTAAATGTTCTATGTAGTGAGATGTTTGTGTAAAATTGCATTACACTTCTAAAAAATGATAATTCTGAAATGAGTTCCAGTGCTTATAAATAAGATTGCTTTCTGGTACACTGAACAACAATTTTCTTTTTTTTTAAACAACAATTTCCTAAACAAACAAATCATCAACAACAAAAAACCCAACACTCAGTTCCTTCACAGATTTATATTTTTATACTTAGGGCTTACATTTGTGCCTTAAGGGAATTAGAAGGAATATGAGGAAAAATACAAGAGGTGGAAAAAAATCCAAGCAAACCAACAAAGGAGATAGGCAAATGGTGCAAAGAAGCAGAAAAATAAAGCCACAAACGTAAAATGAATCACTCTAAGTAACTTAATTCTAACCCCATCAAGAAAGTATCAGCCTCCCTAAGCACTATGATGCAGAAGATTTAAATTTTGTTCTATAGAAACCTAAGCCCTGTTTTTCAGCAAAACACCATTATTCCCTAAATATAGCTTCCATTAATCTTAATTTACATGAGCGTATTAACCATGATTATCAATTTGAAAGGTCTCTTGCCTGTGCTATATAAGCTGTGAGACCAGGTGGGTATGGTGGCCCATGCTTGTAATCCCAGCCCTTGGGAGCTGAGGCAGGAGAAGCACTGTGAGTTCAAGGCCAGTGCTGATTCTAATAGTGAGTTTAAAGCCAGCCTGCACTGTGAAATGAGATCCTTTTGAGAGAGAGAGAGAGAGAGAGAGAGAGAGAGAGAGAGAGAGAGAATGAGTCCAATGAAGGAGTAGGGCTGGGAAGGGAGCAAAGTCAGCACTAGAGGACAGGATAAGGGTCTGTGTATTTCCAAACACCTGCCCCAGAGAATGCAGCAAGACATCATTGGATTGAAATTCCTGAGAGTTAAACTATAAAACATTTTTTAAGTAATCCTATTTTGTAATTGAGATATATAAAATAAATCTGGGTGATGACAACTGTAACCAAAAACAGATACAATCATGCTTTTTAAAAATACATTTTAACTCTTTATTGTGGCCTTTCTTCCCTTTTATCTCCTGATTAGAAATACTTAAAATTTTTACCCATTAAAATTGCACTCATGCTATGTCACCTACTCCAAGGAAGCCTAATTTATGCATCTCATGGCATTTTTCAGGAAGGTAGCACAGGCAGTTCATCACAGGCCTACCTTTCACTGTACGACTTTTGGCAGGAACAGTACAATTCTACAGAAAGGATTCTGATAAATCTAGGTATGTCAGATTCATCATGGCACTTAAGGGAAAACAGAATTCCTGCATTTTAAAGGTAAAAACTGGGAGAACAACAAACCATCTAATGCAATCAGCCTGTTCAATTGTTGGCCAAGTGCACAGGACTGTGTTTAGATAGTGCATCTCACACTGTAGTCCAAGATGATCTGTACCGGAATCATAGGGGGCTGTCTGTGGGTCAAAATCCAGGGGGACCCTGGGACTGGGAACCCAAAGACCCTGGGACTCTGGGACTCTGCTGCAGTCAGACTCAACTTTTTGAGATGAAGTTTTGGAATCTTCATTTTAAGCAAGTTCTTTGAGTAACAACAAGCACACTAATACACAAGAAAGCCTGGGAGCGCCTATGTCATCTGATGTGGGACTGCATGAGAGGCATTAATCTTTAACCCTGCAAGGAGATGCTTGTAGTTCACTCATATGAAATAGAAGATGAACATGATGGAACGCTGTGAAGTGTTTGGATGTTTGATATGGCGTATAAGTGTAGTATTTCTAGGAGAAATCAACAAAGAAAAGTGGCTACTAGAGATTTGATGTCTAGGTCCTAAGAGCTTAGAGAGGGGGATAGAATAGTGCGCTAGAGGAAATTAGCTAGCAAAGCCTCAGGGGGGCCATTATTTGAAGAGTAAGGATGGTCTGTTCTCTAACACTTTGTAGGAACAAAAAGGCAGTGCAGGGATAAAGTACAGCTATTATTTCCTAAGGAGAAAGGAGTGGATAAAGTTTTTTGAAATACATAAGAAGTTGAGTAGACTTAAAACGTGTGGATTCATCCTGGTCACTTCTGGAAGCTCTGCTGTAAAGAACAAAGTATTGCAGAAGGTGGGGCTGAAGAATATGGAGCTTTAAAAATGGAGAGAATGTAAATGTTCTGATTTCTGGAGTCATTTCTCCTTTGCTGAGCAGAGGAGCAACTATCCTGGCCTTCTGCTTTCCAGAAATATGGGATTTATTCTCCAAAGGATTTGAACTGAAGGGGGCTTGATGGTAGTGACATTAGGCACAATGCTGTGAATTGCCAAGACAAGGACTGAGGGGTTACGTCCTTTTACTGAGCAGTTGGCCTCTCAGAACCTCTTTCCTCCATACTCTGCTCTCAGAAATCTGACAGATTGGTCCCCCTGCAGTCTTGAGAGCTTGTTTGGAGGTTCTAGCAGGGGAGCGCAGCTACTTGTGTACCCTCGACCGAGGAACGGTCCTCCCCTATCAGGGGCGGTCCTCCTCTTTGACTGAGAGTGCAACTTTGAAAGGGTCGCACATGGATTGTTGAGGACGGAAGGGGACACCCGCCTAGCCAGCTAGATCAGCTGAATCAACCCTGGCTATCAGTGGGGTGACAGATGTTGCAGCCAGGTCACTCTCATATCCGCTGCAGTCTAAATGGCATAGGTTTCTCAATCCCAAGCAAAAGTAGATGCTAAAAGAGATAGGAAAAGTGCCTTCAAAAGAGTATGAAGCCCACCAAACCATTAGATGAGTAATTTCAATGGTACAGTAAGGGCTCTGTCCTTTTTCTTGTTGCTATGCTTTGTATATTTATGAGTAAAAGGAGTGTTTTTACACTTACACTTTTTTCTTTAGAGTTTTCACTTTGACATAAATAGTACACCTAGTGGGGAACTCTATGATCAAGCATTATCAGGGAACTGGAGTGATTACCGCACAGTTCCTATACCCTCATTTGAGTCATTTCTCTTATGAGCTAATGAAAAATTTTTTTAAAACAAGCTGCCGACATTTTCATGCACAGAAAGCTAGGTGGCTTAATGTTACCTTTTATTTATACATATTCTAGAAGTTCTCTACATTATTCTCTAAATTACTCACGAGCTTCATAAGTTGGAAGGGCTGATCTCTCATTTTTGTGGGGGAAGAAGTGCCAATAACCACCACTTACAAGGAAGAATTTGCACCAGACAGTGCCTTACAATAATTTTGAAGTGTGTTTATTTACATCTCAAATATGACTTCTTTCTAAAATGTTCAAAGTCTCATTTTCATAGCTGCCATTAGGTGACGTAGTGGGATAATGTTTCATTTGGCTGTATTATGCTAACAGTCAGCTAGATGATGCATATCTTTTTCATCCTTATGTGCTCATGAATTATTCAAAAGTGTTCTCTTGCAAATGACTACAGGAATTCGGTTCCTTCCCCAACCCCCCCCAAGGGTCAGATGTGCTGGGTGGTAGTTTAGAAGTGGAGTGGGAGTAGAGAGTGGAGAAAGAATTGGAAAGTAGCGCTTTCGCTGTCGTTCTGAATCTCTTAAAATACATTGAAGTGAACAGTTGGAAATTATCTAAATTTCCAATAATGTCCAAGTACACTACGGAACATCTACCGATAAAACGATTGAAGTATCAGAAAATAGGGGCTGGAAAGACAGAACCACTATGTGAGAAATATTATATCAAAAAGATAGGTGGGAGCAGGATATAATATATATATATATATATATATATATATATATATATATATATACACATACATTGTGATTATGATTGAAAAATAGTCATAGGAAAAATCTTGAAGGAAATACAATAAAGTAATGCGATGAACATGTTACTGTGGGAGAACTTTTAATGAGCTGATACTTCTCTGTAGTTTCCAAAATAATTTTTATAATGAATGAATTAAAAACACATTCTGTGATGGAGTGACTCGTCTTTACTGGAAGCCGGGCCGTGTGCTGAGGATGTGATGGTGAAAGCTGTGATTAGTGATAAATAAAATTGCTGTCACGTTTCCTCAGAGGCACCAAAGTCCCTGGTGTGGGGTCCGTGAACTCTGAGTGTTTCATGTTCATTTCACTGAAATCTTAAGTAGAAGTGTTATTAACTAAATGCTAGGTGCTTTTCCTGTGTATCTCATCTATTCCACTCAACCAACAATTATGAAATGAAGCCAATTCCCTTTTTGCAATCAGGAAACTGTATGTCACGGAGGGTATGCAATCGGCGCGGCGTGGCAGTCATCAGTCGGAGATGGAGCCTCGCCTGAGGAGGGTTTTGCACTCTATCATTTCGCGAGAGTTTACCAAGCACTGGTCATGTTCCAGGGCTGGTTCTGCAGTGGAGAAACCGGAAGAAACTCAGCTTTGCCTTTGTGGCCCTCACGCTCTAGTGCCAGGAGACAGACGTTGAAACAAATGCCGCATGGTGTGAACTCTTAGGAAAGGCCAAAGTGATAAAGAGAAAAGGCAGAGAAAGGGCTGAAGGGTGAGAAAGGGTGATTGCAGCGCTCAGCGGAGTGAGCAGGAAGGCTTTGCTGAGGAAGGGGCATCTCAGTAGCAGCTGGAAGAGAGGTGAAGGATGATCTGACTGAAGAGGATGCTGCAGGTAAGAGAAAACGCCAGTGCTGAGGTTTGAGGGAAGAAGGGCTAAAGGAGCTAAGAGGACGGCTCTGCAAAGGTTGAAGGGCAGTGGGGAAGCGGAGCAAGGGGAGACAGAGGAATTTCTTCAGCTGTCAGATATTGGGGCATCTTAGGACACTGTAAAGGTGGGAGGCCAACAGACGGTAGTAGGTAGAGGAGTTGCTTTACCTGTTTGGGTTCTCAGTGGATTATTCCAGCTACCATATACAGAACCAGGTGGGGGTAGGAGACCTCATAGGAAGCTAATGCAGTAAGAGCGATGGGCCCTGGTGCCAGGGCAGGCACGGAGGTCTGTTGAGAACTGTGAACACCTGAGGTTTCACTCTAGTTCTTTGGAGCAGCCGGTCAGCCTGATACAAGCTGGTGGACGTGGGCAGAAGGCACGTGAAACTTCTAGAGCGGACACAAGGGACTGTATTGCTCATGTTGCATTGACCAGCAGAAGCTTCTTCTATATCTCAGAAGTACAAGAGACCGCTAGGTCAGAGTGTCCCAGGAAGAACACAGACTGAAATGCTGAATTCTGGGAGCATTGTGAGGTGAGCCCACATCAGGGGTGGGATGTAAAGAAGGCTCTGGCCACAGTGGGGTGACCTCCGGGGGTGCGGGGAACAGACTCAGAGCACTCACACAGCCAAACAAGTGACTACACCAATTCTGGCACTCTGTAGGCGACAAGCACATATTCTTGGAATTTTAGCTAGGTAACAATATAGTTTTACTTCATCCAGGCAGACTGACTGCTAAAATGACAGAGAAAAAACTAGATTAAATCCCATAAATGGAGTCAGCCTTCTTTCATCTTTCTCTGATTTATTTATTTATTTGGTACAGGGTCTCACTATGCAGTTTAGACCCAGTGATCCACCTGTTTCCACCTCCCCAGCGCTGGGATTACAGGCATACGCCATTATGCCCGGTTTTGGGGCCAGCATGACATATGGTACCAGGGATCGAACTCACATCCTTGTGCTTGCCAGGCAGGCGCTTAGACTGCCAAGCTGTGTCCCCAGTCCCCTGTTGTCATCTTAAGAAATAGGATTTTCTTGGAATTTGCTTTCCTGACGTAGATGCATGTTTTTATATTAGCAGTAATTTATACGCGTGTTTTTTGGAAAATAAGTTGTCTCAGTTCCTTTTCTCTCATTGCTGTCACAAAATACCCAACTTCAATAGCCAGGATTAAGGATGGGAAGGCTCAGGGCAGAGCAGCATATGGTAGAGGCCAGCGGTTCGCGGTGGCAGAAAACAGCAAAGAGCAAAAAGGGAGGGGCTGCTGCTGAGGCAGCTGGTGAGCCCTGAGCGCTTCCTTATATCGTATGCAGATTACCCACCCCAGGGCGGGGGCAGCACTCACACCCATAATCCCAGTGTTGGATCAGGAATTAATCACAAACTCTCTAGAAGCTGCCCCAACACCTGCATGAGGCTTTAGGGGAACAGCGGAACACAAACCATAACACAAGTGTTAAAATTTTAAAAGGTTCTCTTTTGGGAGCAGAATTACGTTACTTTTTGTTCACGGACATATGTTTGTAGGCTGAATGTACCTTGTGCTTGGTAGAAGACCACCATCCGTTGTCACTGGTTTATTGTCTATTAGAATAAAAACTCATTATGGAAAGAGAATTTGTTATACCTGCTAACACATTTCCGGTCTCAAAACAGTGTCTGGTGTGCACGAGGTATTTACTGAGCAGAGCTTGAATGAATATACACAGCGCATTTATTTTACATTCCCCTTATGACAGACTTTACTCACTTCATCTGATTGATCTTTGATTACTGCTAACTTTATTGCATTTTTATACCACAGCCATTCTTCAAGGGCTGGACACTTATTTGTTTTCCAAACATTGAATAAATGCTGCGTGTGTGTGTTTGAAATTTCCTTGGAATGTTCTCAGTGTAGCCTTGCAGGCATGGGGCGGTGGCTGTGCACGTCACTCTGGCTTCAGGAAGTCATCTCAGTAGGCTTGGCGGCTTTCAGAGGGCCAGTGTCCCGCTTCCCCTCTAACTCAAACGTGTCAGCATCAGTTGCTGCACTTTTCAAAATAATGTTTGGAGGCGGAAGTAGAGATTCCAGTATGTTTTTTAGCATGCATTTGATGTCTTTTGGTGTGCATATTTCCATGTTCATTATTTCTGTTTTCTCTGTTGTGAGCTGGACAGCTCTCACTTAGCTCTATGGAACAGCTTGTTCAGTGATCCAGCTCCTAAGATTATCTATCTATCTATCTATCTATCTATCTATCTATCTACCTATCTATCTATCTATATTTCGTTGTTGCAGGGTCTCACTATGCAGCTCCGACTTGTGGTGATCCTCCTGCTTTTAGCCTCCCTAGCGCTGGGATTACAGGCATGCACCACTATGCCCAGTCTAAGTGGATGGCTCAGCTCACCCTGGAAGCAGGGCTGGCCTGGCATGTGGTGCCAGGGATTGAATTTTGGTCTCTGTGCTTGCTTAAGCAGGTGCTTTAGTCCCCTGAGTTATCTTATCAACCCCAGCTCCTAAGGTTTTTTTTTTTTTTTTTTTTTTGTAGTAGTGAGGAATGAACTCAGGACCCTATGCTTGCCAGACAGGCACTTATTCCACTGAGCCATCTCCTGGCCCCAGCTCCTAAGTTTTGATCAGTGTTGACAGTTGTGTTTTTGAAAACATCCTCCTGGGTACCACATAGTTCCAGATGCAGCAGCAGGTAGCGTTCTGGGGAGGAGGAGAAGCAGGACAATGCTACTGATAGGGAGGAGAACTTCGGAACTCACAGCCAGGCATTAAGGATTTCCTTGTCTAATGTGGGAGGCTTTCATAACCATTGTTGGTGTCCATACCTTTCAAAGCCACACCATGGGCCGGGATATCATGCTTTCTGCAATCTGAATGGAAATGAACGTCTAATTACAATGTGTGTGCATAAAATTAAAAATTAGGGTCAATAAGAGATAAGGATGAAGAGGGAATAAGTGTTTGGAAGCCTTACTTTGAAGAGGGGGGCCCGAGAAGAAAAGATATTCACTAGATACTCTAATGCTGTATCTCTGGTGTCTCCGGTGTGGTATGCTGCCACCATAAGCTACTGTTCGCTCAGCTATAATATCCTGAGGCTCAGGAAGTTGCTTCCCCTTTTGGTATCACTCAAGACAACTACGCTAGGTCAGTGAGACTAAAGAAAAGTGTTCCTCCTTAAGTTCCTAAGCTGCATGACCACTCAGGGAGTTACTGGAAATACCTGTGCTTGCTTCAGGATCGAATGATGGGATAATCTCTGCGTGTCATTTTCCTCATTCTTTTCAGATGGTTGAAATAGGCACAATAATTAGAAAAGGGGGCACCTACTCTCCTGACTTTATGAATCAAGCTACAGGAGCAGCTAACGTTGCATAATACACAACGCAGTCGTAATGCAGTCTGCAGAAAAGTCGTAATCATGAGTCACATAAGCGTGCCTGAAGAGCTCCAGTCTAACATGGTGCCCTCTAGCACACAGCAAACAGGGATGCCAGAGCCTGATAGCTGACTTCGCGGGCTAATTTTGATTTCCACTTGCACTGCGTCGGCTCCCCTGTGCGAGTTCGTCCTTAATTAAAGGGACCCTCAGGGAGCTTGTCTGTGTTGGCAGCACAGCCTAATGCTGTCTAACCATCGCTACTAACCCTCAAAAGTCCACATCACAAAGAAGCAAGGAAACAGCTGTGTGCACAATGGAATTTACTTTCTGAATATTTATCAGTTTATTTTATATTTTGCTCATAACCCTTTATAACGCTCTTAATACCTGAGGAGGCATAGTTTACTCCATTGCCAGGGAAAACATTTCAGTTTTACTAGCAGTTTCCTGCAGAAATTCCAAGCCCAGGGTATATCTATATCTATATCATATATATATATATATATATATATATATATATATATATATATATATATATATATATATATATATAGCTTTTTATTTTTTGCAGAACTGGGGATTGAACTCAGGCCCTTGCACTTGCCAGGGAAGCACTTATTCTACTGAGCCGTCTCCCCAACCCTAGGATATATTTTAAAAAACTATTCTGTCTGGGCTCTGATAGCTTATTCAGGTTGACTTTGCTGTAGGTCCGTCTCCCCCAGACCATCTTTTCTTCCTCACTGACATCCCTCGTAGTTGAACTGAGGAAGAACATTTCTCTGGCCTGCTCTGGAAGGCGATGGGGAATCTGAGCTTTTGGCAGCCTGCGGTCCTCCATAGCGTTTGCATTGAGCCTTCCAGAGTTGTTGAAATAGAAATACTAGCACCTGGGTCTGAAGACATTCTCAGAGCTGAGAAAAGGAAGCTAAGCTACCCTGAGCACAGAATGCTTGCAGGCCCACTGGCAACTGTCTGGGAAAATGGCCTGGTCAGTAAGAGGCAGGGGGGTAGTTTTGTTAGGCAGAAATAAAGAAGTACATAGTCAAAGAAGGAGAGTGGGCACGCCACAGGGAGGCTTATTATTTTCTGGAACGGAGAATATTGGCACTTCCCTGGAAGGGGTGGTTGCCCAGGGAAAGACACCATTCCTCAAGAAGGGCGATAGCCCACTGCGCAGGGCAAGTGTCCAGGCTTTTAAAAATAGGTGCTTGAAGCATCTCTTAACCTGTTCCTTTATCTTAGATCAGTTCCCTGCTCCTGACTTTCTCAATTAACCTAATCATGCATTTTCAGTATTAGGGAGGGGTTAGGGGGGTGATGGGTTTGGAAAGGGAGGAGCCTACATTTAACCAGAAGAGTTCTGACATGGATCATCTTGGAGAGCCTCAACTAGTCCTGGAAGCTGCAGTGTTTTGAGAAGTACAAGTTTGAAGAAACTGATGGAAGAAATTATTAGTACAATCACCTCAGCTGTCCTGCATGTATACTTGCATATTTTTCCCCCTTCCTTTTTTCCAGATTCTTTCTATTTTACTATATCTATTATACCTTTCAGGTTTTATCTATTCTTTCAGGTTCTTAGAGAGATAGTGTAACAATAGTTACACATGTGAGTCTGATTGGTTTCACTCATGAGTACCGCCTCCAGTTGCATCCACTCGCCTATAAAAGACTCATGTTTGCCTTTCTTTATAGCTGAGTAATCCTCCGGTATATAAAAATATCGCATCTATTTCATCCATTCCTTAGGTGATATCAGCAATCTAAGCAATTACATTGAGGAGAGCAATGTGTCATACAAAACCCGGTTGAATATCTCTCACTTGGGTCTTCTACACGTGCACCCTTACCAATTATTTCTTCTCTATAAAGTAAACTTTAAAAGAAAAGTAAAAAAGAAGAAAAAAGTTAAGGTTTCTTAAAAGCAAGTGGTAACATTCAATTATTTATCCAATCTTGAAGAATTGTGTCCATTAATCTGAGCAACAGATTTGATGATAAAAATAGATAATAACCACTGTTAATTAGCTATTCTTACTTTGAAAATCGGCAGTATACATATTACCCTGTTTCTGTCTTTGTTTCTGCTGTTTGTGTTTTTACTTCTACTCTTCAAGATAAAATAAAATTGAAAAAAAAAGTGCAAGTTTGAGGTCTTATTTCCTTGTCTCCTTTCTACTTTTTATCTCGTCTATCCTACCTCAGGAAGTCAGTCAGAAAAGCCAGCCTCTCTCATGCTAAGAATGATGCCCTCATCGCACAGCTTTCTTATAATTATGGCTGCCCAAGAGGCCCTCTTCCCTGGACAGGGAGGCAGACAAGGAAAGAAGGGTTGCTGAGGACGTGGCAGCTGGGTCAGTCTCAAATCATCTGCTAGGATTCTTGAAGTTATCTTATTCATGGCAGGTCTCTCATCACCACTTCTTTACTATCCTAGTTACTCTTCTCTCATTGCTGGGAAAAACACCCGACACCCAAAATGAAGGAAGGAAAGGCTTATTTAGCTCACAGTTACTGGAGGTTTCAGTCCACACTCAGCTGGCTCCAAGGCAGAGCGGCACAAGGCAGAGAGCAGCAGTTCATGGCAGCCGAACAGCAACAATGACAACAAAGAGCAATCGCTAAAGAAAGTCCGTCTCTCTGTCTCTTATATTCTATTCAGGCTCTCAGCCCCAGGCTGGAGGAAGTGCTCACACCCATAATCCCAGCAGTACTAAAACCCATAATCCCGGCCTTGGATCACACATAATCCCAGTGGATCATGAGTTAATTTCAAACTCTAGAAGTCCTCACCCCATGACTACATGAGGCTTTTGGGGGACAGCTAGACACAAACCATAACCAAATAAACCATAACATTTACCAAAGGTGAGATCGGGATCTGTCTACTAAAATTGTGTCTTTACTAAAAATGCCATTTGGACCTATACAAGCAAAAAACCCCCAAACAAACAAAAAACAAAAACACACACACAACACAACAACAACACAACAAACTATGGTTGCAACCTAGCAAAGACATTTAATGAGGCAAGCACTTAGTTCTTAGAACTGCTGTCTTCTGGCCTGGAAGGCTAAGGTCAGGGCGATTGGCATTGCTGACTGGACAGCAGCAGCTGCAGCCGCTTCTGGAATGCTCTACCTGCTTCCCAGGATCCTTCACTGCAGCATCCGGATGCTTCAGAAGGGCTCCTTCTCAGACACTAAGCTGGACTTGCATCTTAATTCTACCAAATTTGACCCATCGTGAAGAAATGTGTTGGTGGCACCATTCAAACTGTAACTTTTGTAAAATAAAAGTTGTTTGTCTAAATGGCCTAAGTATATGTGCCTGAATACCTAATTTTCTCAAATTGTCCTAAAAACGCCATTTTAAAGTTACATCATGGTAAGGTTTTGTACCCATTTCTCTTGTAATTATTTTAATTACTCCAGCTATAATGGTTGCTTTTCAAAGAGACAGCCAACTAAGCTTTCTATCAAGTACTCAGTCCAGGAACCAAAGAACTTTTTCCTTTGTAAACTACATGAAAAGATGCTACGTATTATGTACGAAGAAAAAGAGTTGTTTTTTTCCCCCAAAGTGCCAAAGAATCTCTTTCATCTCCCAGCATTTTCTCGAGATCATTACTGCTTCACATTTGAACTTGTGTTCTCTGTCGAATCATCTCTGTATTTTAACATCTTCAGAAAAACTTACACTTTCCTACAGCTTTTCTCTGTGTTCTTTAAAAAAAAATATTCTCTGAGATTTGCAAAACTCCTTTAAATCCAATTTAAAAATCTGTATTAATAAAACAAACCAACACAGGCAAACCATACTTTAAATATCTGTTCAGTTTTCCATTTTTGCTGCCAGTTTTATTTTACTTGGATGTTTGCCTCTGTTATTATCTCCCTCCCTCTGGCTTAGTTGTGCTTCTTTTCCCAGCTTTGTGATGTAGAAGGAATATAACTCCCCACCTGAGAGAACTCAGATGTGCCAGGTTCATGTGCCCTGAAATCAAAGGATGAATTCCACAAAAAAAAAAAAAAAAAAGAATGAATTCCAAGGAACAATGGGGGTTAAGAGTGGGAAAGGTTGATCGCGTGAGAGCTCAGCAGAGACGAGAGGGAAGTGTCAGCGAGGGTCCTTCTCAGGAGTAATTTATGAAGCAAAGCCACAGTGTGGGTACCATGGGCAGGTGGATACAGTGTAGGTACAATTAGCTGCTTGGCTAATATTGGTCCAGTGGGACAGCAGGTCACGTAGCAGGGGTGCATGGGAGGAGCAAGGCATTTTGGGAAGGGATGTGCCTGGGTGCTCTTGTCCCCTGCCTGAGTGACCAGTGCTCAGCTGCACTTCCTGGATCAGGTACTGCTAATTATACTTCTGGGTTCCTGTTTGTCCCCCGGGCAGGAATGTAGGCCTGGCCGTGGCGTCTTTATCTTATTTTTATTTTAAATTTAATTGAATTTTATTTTGAAGAGTAAAAACAAAAACAAGAACAAACATCAGAAACAAAGACAGAAACAGGGCGACATGCGGCAATATGTGTGCTACAGATTTCCAAACCAAGAAGAGCTGATTAACAATGGCTGAAATATTACCTATTTTTATCACCAAATCTGTTGCTCAGATTAACAGATATAGTTAGGTAAGACTGGACATATGGTTGCATATTACTGCTTGCTTTCAAGAGACCTTAACTTTTTGTTCTTATCTCTCTCTCTTTTTTTTTTCTTTTTTTTTTTTTTTTTTTTTTTTTTTTTTTTTTTTGTTTTACTGTTTTTTAAAAGAAACACTTTAAAGAAAGCACAGGAATAATTGATATGACATTAGAAAGAATACATGTTCAGAAGACCGAGATGACAGGCATTCAGTCGTGGTTTTTGCATTGCACATTGCTGTCACTGATGTAGTTGCTTGGATTGCAGATATCAGCATACAGAGTTAGTCAAGGTGAAAATTCTGCATGTTACCTGCTATTTTCAAAAAACTGATGAAGATTTTTTTTTTTTTTTTTTTTTTTTTTTTTTTGGTGGTACCGGGGATCAAACTCAGGACCTTGCACTTGCTGATGAAGATTTTTAGTACAATCACTCAGCCATCCATACTTGCATGTTTTCCCCCTTCCTTTTTTCTTACCTTTTCTCCTCTTCATTGCTTAATCCTTAAATTCTGTTTCTTTCTGTTTTACTATATCTGTTATACCTTTCAGGTTTTATCTCTTCTTCAGATTCTTACACCAGGGAGACAATACAATATTTATACACGTATGTCTGAGCTTTTTCACTTATAAGTGTAACCTCTAGTTGCATCCACTACCTATGACGCCTTCGAGTTTGTCTTTCTTTATGGCTGAGTAACACTCCACTGTATAAAACACCACCTCTTTTTCACCTATTCCTCAAGTGATTGGCGTTTTGTTTGTCTCTAAGACTTGGCTATAACAAATTGTGCTGCTATAAAACAGGTGCACATATGTCATTGTGGTATGATATTTTAAGTTCTGAGAAAATACCCAGAAGGGGAATAGCTGGATTGAACGGGATTTTCAGTCCTAGATGCCTCCTCTGATTTCCATAGTGGGTGGACCAGTCTGCATTCCCACCAGCAGTGGAGAAGGGTTCTTTTTCCCCTACAGCGTCTCCAGCATTTGTTATTAGTTGATTTCTTTATGATAGCCATTCTTTCTGGGGTGAGATGGCATCTCAGTGTTGTTTTAATTTGCACTTCTTGAATGGCCTGTGATGTGAAGTATTTTATAGTATTTTTTGCCTCTTGGTTTTCTTCCTCTGAGAAGTTTGTATTCCTCTCAGACACCCATTTTTGGATTGGGTCTTTAAATTTTGGGGTTCTGATTTGTTTTTAGTTCTTTATATATATTCTAGATAGAAGACCTTTGTCTGAGTGATTATTGGTTAAGATTTTTTCCCAAATTTGTGGGTTGCCTATTCACTCTGTTGGTGATTTCTTTTCACATGCAGAAAATTCTCAGTATGAGGAGATCCCAGTTGTTGATTCTTTGAAGTATTTCCTGTGAAGTTTGATTGTTGTTCATGAACTGCCTGCTTACCCCTTTGTCTTCAAGATTTCTACCTACTTTCTTTTCCAAGAGATTTAGTGTTTGTGCTTTAATGTTTAGATCTTTAATCCATTTTGACTTTAGTTTAATGCATGACAATAGACCCAGGTGTGGTTTTGAGTGTTGGCTTTGTGGAAAGCCTGTTTTTCCAGCACCAATTGTTAAATAGCCTGTCTTTCTTCCAGTGAACATGTTTGGGCCCTTTCACAAAAATAAGATGTCTGAGTGTGTTTTTAGTTTTGTCTGTATCTTCTAATCTATTACATTGATCGTCAAATCTGTTTTTTTTTTTCCTAATACCATGCTGATTTTTATCACTGGCATTGTAGTATAATTTTAAATCGAAGATTGTTGTGCCTCCTGCCTTGCCTTTGTTGCCCAAGATTGCCTTTGATATTCTACGTCTTTTCTGGTACCAAATACATTGTAGAAATGTTTTCTCTGGATCTGTGAGGTACGTTGGTGGTATTTTGATAGAGATTACTTTAAATCTGTATAACAGTTTTGGGCGTATGGCCATCTTCACAGTGCTGGTTCTTCCCATCCAGGAGCAAGGGATAACTTTCCATTTCCTGAAAGCTTCTACCATCTCTTTTTTCAGAGTACTGTAATTTTCATTGCAAAGATCTTTCACTCCCTTAGTTAGATTAGCTTGAGGCCTGGTATTGTTTAAGTATACCCTACAACCACAGATCTAATTGTTTTAGTTTTTCTTTTGAATTCATTGAAAAGCCAGTCCATTTCTGGGCTTTCTATAGCAGCCTATACCATGCAGAGAATCCCTCCCTTTGTTTCTCCTTTCACAGAACATTCAGTTTTTTGGAGTGCATCCTGTGACCTCTCCTTGCTGTCCTCATGTTTTGAAGCTGATGGACAGGCTGCTTTGAACACCACTTCATAGCCTCGTGCTGTGCCTTCTTCACCCTGAGTGCCCTGGTAAACTTGGGTAGAGCAGAGGCTCGCAGACTCCACGAAACCTCACT
Organism: Ctenomys sociabilis; assembly: GCA_004027165.1. Classification (NCBI taxonomy): domain Eukaryota; kingdom Metazoa; phylum Chordata; class Mammalia; order Rodentia; family Ctenomyidae; genus Ctenomys; species Ctenomys sociabilis. The sequence goes on from PVKA01004221.1 coordinate 90,055, forward strand.
TTCACTCTCGATGCACCCCCACTGATTGTGTCCATTCATGTGAGGCCAGCGCTCTGCACGTTGCTCCCCTTGTGGGATCAACCCCTTCTGAATCACTCTCACCCCCAGGTGCACCCCTCAACCTGACAATGTGAGTGTGGTTTCCCTGGAGAGTTGGCTTTGGTTGTTGACTGAGACTGACAGGTAAGGTGCCAGTTAAGCTATGTCAGTTCTTAGTTGGAACACTGACAGGGTGTTGTGTAGCTTTGTATACTTGGTGACATTTTTGGGTAATATTAATGTAACTTTCAAAGGCTGCTTTGTTATGTTTCTAAAATTTCATTTGTTTCTCAGATTTGCAAAAATAATGTGGGTTTGTGATTTAAAAAAAGCAATGGGGGCCAGGGAGGAGCCTACTGGTCTAAGCACCTGCCTGGCATGTGCAAGGACTTGAGTTTGATCCCTGGTTCTGCAAGCCATGCTGGCCCCACTCTGAGCCAGCCACTGAAACCTAGTGTGGTGGTGCACACCTGTAATCCCAGTGCCTGGGAGCCAGAGACAAGAGGATCACTATGAGTCCAAGCTGCACAGTGAAACTTTGTACAAAAAAAAAGTAAACGATGCAGTTGTGTGTGTGCACGTACATATGTGGTACATCAGAGCTGAACATTTTCCTGTCACTGCACAGAAGGTCCTGTGGGGACTGAGTGGAGAACTGTGCTCTGCAGGGCAAAGGAACACTTACACACAGGGTGGTCCCAAGTGCAAGAGAAATGGAAGCCAGCCATGGCAGTGCACACCTGTGATCCCAGGACATGGGAGGCTGCAGCAGGAGGATTGCAAAGAGTTCAGGGTCAAGCTGGGCTACATAGTGAGTTCAAAGTCAGCCTGAAATAGATAAGCCAAAAAAAAAAAAAAAAAAAAAAAGGGTGACTTAATCTGAAATTTCTGGATTGGCTTCCCCCTTATGCAAATAAGGCCTTGGGACATTTGTTATATCAAAAATTCCCTTGGTGTCCTGGCAGACTTAAACTGTCCCTGTAAAAGACTTACTTGGTTTCCTGCCAGATTTAAGCAAAGGATTGAAAATAGCACTTTTCTGATAGATTCTGCAGTGTTCAGGGGCTGTGCAGTCATTTTGAGCTCTGTGTGGGTCTTCGGGGTTTTTATGGACTCTAGCCCACCCTGCCCAGTTGGTTGCCAGACTTGTCCCGCCCTAATCTCCTACCTCACTTCTGTCTTACTCTACCCCAGACTAAAGTGCCCCATTCTGCCATCTGCTTTTTCTTTGTACAAATATATTCAAACGTAAAAGCACAAATGCATTGTGTGTTGCTGTTCAAATAGACTGTATGCACTTTGGCTTTTTGTTAAACTTAATGTCATGGACATCCAAAAAATATTAGTTCAAGACAAACATGTTTTTTCTAATTTTATTATGCATTTGTAAACACATGCATTTTAATTTTATTCAAGTGGGACCACAATATTTCTGTTTCCTGAATTAGGTGTTTCTCTGGTAAGCTTTGATGGATATAGATGTGGTAATTAGTGAAAAATGCACGTATTCACAGAGCGTACAGTGAAATAGCAGACAGAGGGCAAGCCTCGGAGGTTGAAGTTTACCAGCTGAATGCTGACGTAGGCTAGTCCTTTGGTCTTGGAAAAGTTTAATTATTTCATTAAGCCTGCCTTTCTTTAATTATAAATTGAGCCATGCAAATAGATTTGTTGAGGATTAAGTGATATAAAGTGCCAACTACCATTACAGTGTTTGGAATTTGGAAAATTTCAGTAATTAGCAGCATTAAAATACTGATTTCTGTCTGATTTTTGCCTAGGACAGATCTGCTTCATACTTAATATCCCTAATACCTAGTATGTCCATTTTGTATATATAACTGCTAAAATTAAATTTAACATTTTTGGTAGATTTTTATGGAATTTCTTATTTCATAGTAAACAAAATTTCGTAACAAACAAATATCATATTTATTAGTTATTTTATTTCCTGTCACTTTTCTGTTTATACTACACATCCCTTTTTATTTTGAAGATGCATTTTATTTTATTTTTTTAGATGCTTGAGACTGTATTTCTAGTATATGTATTTTAGATGTGTTTATAATATACAATTGTATTATAGTAAGGGTTGTACTAGAGAAATAGATATGACACAAAATATACAAATGTATAAGAAATTACAAGATTTGCTTGTGATGATAAGCCAGGGTTGGATGAGGAAGTGTGCAGAGGGTGTCTGTACCCTGGAGACGGAAGGATTCAGCCCAAGGTCGATGGCGTCTGTGCAAATCCCATCAGGAGGCTGAAGGGTCTGCAATAGAAGGCTGACGAGTCCAGGCCAGAAAGCTGAAGGATCCACGGCAGAAGCCCGAGCCTGTGCCAGGAGAGAGCGTCCACGCTGAAGGTGGAGACTGGAGCTCCTCTGCAGAGCAGAAGCCCAGCTGTCCTTCCTCACTTCCCTTTGATATGATCCAGGCAATGAAGCATGCTAGGATGCATCCTCACACGAGGGTGGAGAAGGGCTGAGCTGAGTTAATCTTTTTTTGCATTCATTTTGTTGAGAAAAAAGAAAAAAGAGCAATGAAACAGTTTCAAAACAGATAAGTAGGCTGGTTACAATAATTATGCATTGCATACTGCTGCTTCATAGTAGTTATTCAGAGGACAAGATGCAGACAGGGTATCTTGTCTAAGCAATATTAGTACGAAACTTTCTTCTCAGTGAACTAAGAGAAAGTAGCTGTATATCTATCCTGTCTTATATATACATATACATTTTTTCTTTTTTTCACAACAAAACGTTCCTGTATTTATGCTTTTGCAGTTAGTAACATATGACACAAAGTTGCCTAGTGGTTAATAGCTGACCCTATCCAGAGAGGATGTTTATCTCAGGACTGAGGTAACTTATATGCTTTGGGCACACACATTAAAAAATATATTAATTTTATAGAGAAACAAATAGCAATGAGACAGTTTCAAAACCAATTAATAGGACAGTTTCAATAATTAATACATTGCATATTCTTATCTTCTTAGTGGTTATTCAAAGTACAAGGTGCAGACATGATATCCTGTCCAAATCTATTAGTAAAAAATTTTTCTTCTTCGACAAAGGGGCTACACAAGCTCACTGGAAGAAAGATAGCCTCTTTAACAAATGGTGCTGAAAAACACGGCTTTCTACATGCCGAAACTTGATGCAGCTCTATCACCATGCACTAAGTTAAAGTCAAAATGGATTAAAGGTCTAAACATTAAAACAGAAACACTCAATCTCCTGGAAGAGAAAGTAGGAGGAACTCTTGAAGACATAGGGGTAGGTAAAGAGTTCATGAACAAACATATATTCGCATGGGAAGCACTTGAAAGAATCAACAACTGGGGTCAACTCTTCTTAAGGAGTTTCTGCATGTCAAAAGAAATTGCCAACAGAGTGAAAAGACAACCCACAAATTTTGAAAAAATCCTCACTAATAAGCAATCAGACAGAGGTCTACTGTCTAGAATATATAAAGAACTAAGATATAACAGTGCCCTCAAATTTAAAGACTCAATTCAGAAATGGGCATCTGAGATGAATACATACTTCTCAGAGGATGAAATTAAAGAAGTGAATAAATAAATGAAAAAATGCTCCACATCACTAGTCATCCATGAAATGCAAATAAAAACAACACTGAGATACCATCTCACTCCAGAAAGAATGGCTATCATAAGGAAATCAACCAACAACAAATGTTGCAGAGGTTGTGGGGAAAAGGGAACACTTCACCACTGGTGGGAATGTAGACTGGTGCACCCATTGTGGAGATCAGTGTGGAGACTCCTCAAAACAATAGGACTAGAAATCCCATTCAAGCCGGCTATCCCCCTACTGGGAATTTTCCCAAAGGAACTGAAAACATTTTATCATAGTGATATATGTGTACCTATGTTTATAGCAGCACAATGTGTGATAGCAAAATCTTGGAAACAACCAAGATGTCCATCACATGAAGAATGGTTGAAAAAGTTGTGGTATTTCTATATAATGGAGTATTACTCAGCTATTAAGAATGATAAGTTTGAAGCATTTATACTGAAGTGGATGTCACTTGAACATATACTCATAAGTGAGATAAACCAGAGACACATGTGTAAATATCGTATAGTCTCCCTAGTATAAGAAGTGAAAAGCAGAAATACAAATGGAAACATACAACAACAACTGAAATCAATTGAGTCCGATAAGGCAAAGTGAATGGCATATGCTGCAGGATGCTAATCAGCTTTTCTTCTGGATGGTTAACAACCTAAGTTCACAGATCAAGGTTGGAGAAATAGAAGAGCCACAAGGCCAGCCAACATTTTGGCCCTAGCCTTTCAAGGTCAGCGAAGACTCAGGACAAAGGAGAACCTGTACTGCAACATGAAACTCAGTTGAGCTCCAAATTTTCTGAACAAGGAGATTATGGAGCCACAGAGGAAAGAGATTGAAGTTCTATAGTGTGCCTAGGGAGAGTCACATGGAGAGAAAACTTTCTCTCAGACTCTCACAGAGAGCAAACTGATCAAGCATTGGCCGTGACTCATCCACATAGATGACACAAACAAAGGATCTACAGAATAAGGTGCAGGATTACAAGATAAACCCTGAGGTGACTTCACTGACCTCATAAGAAACATAAAGTACATGTGTTGTTATATAAGTCTTGCTCTGTCTAGGTCCTAAACATCCAGCAGAAAAGCATAAAAATGAAGTATACATCATGGGGCCATAATATTAAATTGAGCTGTAAATGGCTATGGTCGACGACTTCTTCGGATAACTCACCATTGTTGTGGAATGCTGGACTGTGTAGGACTGTGTTGCCGAGTTCAAGCACCTAAGTTAATTGAATGACAATGGAGTGCCCATCTTTGTGGACAAAGGAAGGGGTATAGAGAGGAAGAATCATGATGTGTGTGTATGGACAGTATAGTTAGGATAGATAACACTGTGCTTCTACATAATTCTATGAGAGGCAAGTTGGACAGGTTATTATGTCAGCTTCTAGTACTATGGACAACCACTAGGAAAATATCAAGGTAGAAAGTATTAATTGTTGAATCTTTGATGTAATTCAGGTATAAAAAATAAGATATGCAAATAGCTATGCTCTCTTAATTTACTGATAAGAAACATATGCTATAATGTCTGTAAGTATAATATCATGTATTCACCTTCTATGATACCAAAACATTATGGAAACTGTTTGCAATGTATTAATTTATCAAATCCATCTTGTCAAGGTATCTTAAAACTATCTGATTGATATTTTGTACTTCAATAAAACAAAAATTGAAAAAAAAATAAATTTGAGGGCCCTAACATATCTTAGTTCTTTATATATTCTAAACAGCAGACCTTTGTCTGATTGCTTATTAGTTAGGATTTTTTCAAAATTTGTGTTGTCTTTTCACTTTGTTGACAATTTCTTTTGATGTGTAGAAACTCCTCAAGAAGAGTTGATCAAGACAGTTGTCGATATTTTCAAGCATTTCCCAGGTGAATACGTTTGCTGGTGAACTCTTTGCCTACTCCTATATCTTGAAGAGTTCCTCCTATTTTCTCTTCCTGGAGGTTGAGTGTTTCTGTTTTAATGTTCAGATCTTTAATCCATTTTTACTGTAGCTTAGTGTATGGTGATAGAGCTGGGACAAGTTTTAGTTTCTGGCATGTAGAAAGCCAGTTTTTCCAGCACCATTTGTTAAAGGGCCTCTTTCTGCCTGTAAGCGTGTTTGGTCGCTTTGCTGAAGATCACGTGGCTGAGTGTGTTTGCAGAGGTCTCTGCCTCCTCTCATCTATTCCATTGATCCTCATGTCTATTTCATTGCCAGTACCATGTTGATTTTATCACAGTGGCTTTGTAGTATAATTTCAAGTCAGGAGTTGTGATGCCTCCTGCCTTGTCTTTATTGGCCAAGATTGCCTTTGCTATTCTGGGTCATTTGTAGTTCCAAGTAAATTTTAGAAACAATTCTTTTTTAGGTCTGCGAGGTATGTTGGTCACAGTTTGATAGGGATTGCATTAAATCTGTACAGCAATTTTGGGAGTATGGCCATCTTCATGATGTTGGTTCTTCCTATCCAGGAGCACTGAATACCTTTCCATTTTCTGAAATCCTCTATAATCTCTTTTCTTAGAGTGCTGTACTTTTCTGTGAAAAGATCTTTGACTTCCTTGGTTAAGTGAATCCCAAGGTATTTCATTTTCCACAGTGCTATTGTAAAAGCTGTTGTTCTATTGTTTTCCTTTCAGTGTGCTTGTTATCTGTGTAGAGGAATGCTATTGACTTTTGAGTATTGATTTTGTATCCTGCTATGCTACTGAATTTCCATATCAATTCTAGTAGATTCTTGGTGGAATTTCCATATCAATTCTAGTAGATTTTTTGGGTCTTTCAAGTAAGGTATCATGTCATCTGGCAAATTGTGATAATTTAACTTCTTCTTTACCTATTCTGATTCCCTTTATTTCTCCCTCTTTTCTAATGGCTGTTGCTAATGATTCCAACACTATATTGAATAGGAGGGGTGATAGAGGATATCCTTGTCTTGTACCTGATTTAAGAGTAAAAGATTTCAGTTTTTCCCCATTTAGGATTAGATTAGCTTTTGGGTTGTCATAGATGGCTTTTATCAAGTTAAGGTAGAATCCATCTATTCCAATTTTCTGTAGGACCTTGAACATGAATGAGTGTTGGACTTTGTCAAAAGCTTTCTCTGCATCAATTGAGATGATCATGTGGTTTTTAGATTTCAGTCTATTAATATAGTATATTAGATTTATAGGTTTTCAAATATTGAACCATCCTTGAATTCCTGGGATGAATCCTACCTGGTCATGGTGTATGATCTTCTTGATGATTTGCTGTATTCTATTTGCTAGGATTTTACTGAGTATTTTTGCGTCTATGTTCATGAGGGAGATTGGCATGTAGTTTTCCTTTTTGGTTGTGTCTTTCCCTGATTTTGGAAACAGTATAATACTTTTCTCCAGAAATGATTTTGGGAGGACTGTTTCCTTTTCAATTTCATTGAAGAGTTTGTGGAGTGTAAGGATGATATCTTCTATAAATTTCTTGTAGAATTCAATTGTGAATCCATCAGGACCTGGACTTTTCTTTGTAAGTAGACTTCTTATTATGTTTCTTATTCCATTGGCTGTTATTGGTTTATTGAGAGTTGTCATATATTCTTGGTTCAGTTTTGGTAATTTGTACCTTTAGAGTAATTTGTCCATTTCTTCTGTGTCTTCTATTCTGTGAGTGTAAAGATTCTCGAAGTAACTATTGATAATCTTCTGTATTTCTGCTGGATCTGTGGTGATTTCACCCTTTTCATTCCTTATTGTTTGAATTTGAATTTTTTCTTTTCTGTTTTTGATGAGGTTGGCTAGAGGCTTTTCAACTTTATTTAGTCTTTCAAAGAACCAACTTTTTGATTTGTGGATTCTTTGAACTGTTTTCTTCATCTCAGTTGAATTAATTTCTTCTCTAATCTTTATGATTTCTTCCTGTCTTTGGGCTCTGGGTTTCATTTGCTCTTCTTTTTTCTAGATGTTGGAGGTGCAACATTAGGGTGTTTATTTGTTCAGAAACAGAAGTTCTGTTTTCCTAATATGTGAGTTCATAGCTGTGATTTTCTCTCTGAGAACTGCTTTTTTCGCATCCCATAAATTCTGGTAAGTCATGGTTGAATTTTCATTGAATTGTAGATATTGTTGAATTTCATGATTAATTTCTTCTGTGACCCATTGATTGCAGAGTAGGGTGTTGTTTAATTTACATGAAGTTAGCGGGTTTTCCTTGTTTCTTTTGCTGTTTATTTCCAATTTCATTGCACTGTGGTCAGATAATATGCATGGGATAATTTCTGTTTTCTTGCCCATACTTAAGCATGACCTCTGGACTATTATGTGGTCTATTTTGGGAAATGACCCGTGTGTAGCTGAAAAAAGTGTGTATTCAGCTGCAGTTGGGTGGAACACTCTGTCCACCAGGTCTATTTGTTTCAAGCTCTGGTTCAGTTCCGCTACTTCCTTGCTAATTTTTTGTCTGGTTGATCTATTTTTTTGAGATAAGGGTGTGTTAAGGTCTCCTGTTAAGACTGTGGTTTAGGTTTTCATGTCCATTAAGATTTGTCTTACATAGTTGGGTGCTCCTGTGTTTGGTGCATAGATATTTATGAGGTTACCTCTTGCTCTTGAATTTTCCCCCTAACCAATATATAGTGGCCTTCTTTGTGTTGCTTGGTCATTCTTGGTTTGAAGTTGAGAATGTCTGAGAACAGAATTGCTACTCCTGCTTTTTTATGAGGTGCTGGGGCATATAGTATTATTTTCCATCCTTTGACTTTGAGCCTATGAATGTCTTTTTGAGTTAAGTTTGTTTTATGTGTACAGCATATTGTTGGATTTTGTTTTCTAATCCACTGTGCCAGTCTATTTCTCTTAATTGGTAAATTTAGTCTATTACATTAATGGTTATATTTGAGATGTGTTGACTTATGATTGTCATGATATTTACCTGCTCCTTTGTATCCTGTGTTTAATTGTTTGTGCTGCTTAGTGGGTTCCTTCCTTTCTCATTTGTGGAGTTCTGGTCATTGTGGTCCCTCTCTAGAACATCTTTCGGTAGTCTGTGTAGGGATGGCTTTGTCATCATGAAATTCTTTAGTTGTTCTTTGTCGTGGAAGTATTTCACTTCTCCATCAAACTTGAAAGAGAGTTTTGCAGGGTATAATAGTCTGGGCTGGAATTTGTTTTCATACAGGACTTGAAGGATTCTGCTCCATTCTCTCCTTGCCTTCATGGTTTGTGTAGGGAAGTTGGCTGTGATTCTGATGGGCTTTCCTTTGAATGTGATCTGCTTCTTTTTCTAGCATCTTTCCGTATATTATTCTTGTGTTGGATTTCTGGGATCTTGACTATTATATGTCTCGCTGTGTTTTTACTTCGGTTGAAGTTATTTGGTGTTCTGTATGCTTTGGTTGCCTCAATATTGGATTGTCTCCTCATATTTGGGAAATTTTCTGTGATTACTTCTGCCCATATTCTTTTTATATCATTTGTATTGACTCCTTCATTTTCATTGATGCTAATTAATCTCACATTGTTTATCCTGGCATGATCTTGCAGGTGATGGATTATTTTTTCCTGCATTCTTGTTGTTTTTAAGAGATCCTTTCTCACCTTTTCACTAGCTGCACCAGCATCCTCAAGATCCGAAACTCTATCTTTGCTTTCACTCAAATGGGTTTGTAGACTTGTGATTGACATTGTTAGATTTTCTATATTTCTTTGACTCTGCTCCATGAGTTCTATTTCTTTTCTGTGTTGCTCATTCCAGGAATCTGTCAGAATTTCTGACCTCCTCTTTTTTTTTTTTTTTTTTTTTTTTTTAATCAATTTCTTCTTTAGAGGTAGCTGTTAATTCCTTTACTGCAGCGTTTCTTCCAAATTAGGTTTCCTTTATATATTTCCGGAATTCATTCCCTACTTCAGATGCTATGATTTCAATGAAGTTTTATTTTGGAAACTATTTGTGCTTTGAGTTCCTCTTTGTGTTTCTGCTGGTGTTTCTTTGCTTCCAACGCTGTTAATTCATACATTTCAGCTGGAATAGTGCTCTGTGCAATTGTTCTGGGTGTGCACTGGGTTTCCTCCATATGTTTCTGGATTTGATTCATTACTTCAGATGCTATGTATTCATATCTTTCTTTTTTTATTTCAGGCATTATTTCTGGTTTGAGTTCCTCTATACCTTTCTGCTGTTGTTTCTTTGTTTCTGCTTGTGTTAGCTCATTCATTTCAGCTGAGCTAGTGTCCTCTGCAGTCATTGGTGGACTCGAGGCCTGAGATTGCATTTTGCTCCTTGTCTTTGTCATTTTGTATAGCACTGACCTCTGACCTTTCGTGTAGTTTTGGTGCATTTATAACCTTAGCACATAATGAGATTCGGGTGCTAGTCTATTAAATTTCAGATTATCCAGTTATCCCTGGCTTCAATCTAGCTGCTATCTTCAGTTCCTTTTTGATGCAGCTCTTCTGGTACAACTGTGAGCCTGTGGTACCTCTCTGTTGGGTCCCTGGTCACGGGAGCACTGGGGAGTGCAGAAGCTCTCCTGCACACTCACCAGGCCAGGCAGGCCTGTCTGGGGTGTCTCAGGCAGGTCTCTGGCTAAATGTCTTGGGGCCTGAGGCTCTAGATGACACAGAACATGCAGGGAGAAGCCAAAGGCTCTCCCTCAGACTCACCACACACTCGCCAAACTGAGATGCTGAGAGATTCGGAGAAATTCCTACTCACTCTGTGTGCTTGGGGTCAGGGGCTCTGTACCAGGATAAGTCTTGTGACATTTTTTTTTTTCTTGTTTCTTTTTTTCATTTAATACCCCTTTTAAAAAAGAAAACACAAGCATTTACTTGAGAGACAGTATGGCAATAACTGGTATGTCATGACAAGCAGTACATATTTAGAAGACCAGAATGACAGGCATTCCAAGTGTGACCCTTCCATTACCCACTGCTATCTTCAGTGCAGTTTCTTAGTTCACAGGTATCTGCATATATAGTTAGTCAGGGTAAGAATCCTACCAATTAACTGCTAGTTTCAAAAACCTGCTGATGTTTTTCAGGATCATTGTCTCACCCATCTTGTGTGTTTAAATAAATGTATGGCTTTGCCCCTGTCATTTTTCTCTAGCTTTTTTCTTTGCCTTCTTATTATCTGATCCTCAAGTTCTTACTTTCCTTTTGGTTGTGTTACACCTTTCTATTTGTATTTCTTCTTTTGCGTTCTTATACTAGAGAGACTATATGGTCTTTAAACATGTGGTTCTGGTTTATTTCACTTATGAGTATATCTTCAAGTGACAACCAATTAAATATAAATGGTTCAAGTTTATCATTCTTTATAGCTGAGTAATACTCCATTGAATAAAAGTACCACCTCTTTTTCATCCATTCCTCAGGTAACAGGCATCTTGGTTGTTTCCAAGATTTGGCTATCATAAATTGTGCCGCTATAAACATAGGTACACGCACAGACACACACACGCACAGACACACACACGCACACACACACACACACACACACACACACACACACACACACACACA
>PVKA01004222.1:0-55004 GCA_004027165.1 Ctenomys sociabilis
GTAAACAGCTACACTCTTAATTTACTGATAAGAGACATCTGCTAAAATATTATCTGTGGATAGAATATCATGTATGTACCTTGTACGATACCAAAACATTATGAGAACAGTTTGCAATTTATTAATTTATCCAATCTGTCTTGTTAAGGTGTCTTGAAACTGTCTGATTGATATTTGTACTTCAATAAAATAAAAAATAAATTAAAAAAAAAAAGAATTGGAGAAAGGAAAGCCCAGGTGTAACGGGTTCATGATTAAATTCTACAAGAAAAAAAAATGGAAATTTACTACACCAGTCTTAGAGAATGGTACATAAAAGTGTAAGTTTCAGTTAAAAGATAAAGAAGACAGTAAGAAGAGAGTATCATACTATGAAGATCTTCAGGAGATCAAATACTGAGCCCAGAAACCTGTGTCATCCATTAATGCTGTACTAGTATTTCCCTCAGGTCTTACCTATAGCCAAGTGGTAGGTAAGTGGATGTCTTCACAGCCCTGAGTATTGAAAATCTTAAGAGTATCTGGTACAGATAGGGAATCCTGCATGTCCCATCAGATCAAGAAACCCACAATACAAGAAAAAGGTGTAGTTGTAGGCTTGTGATCATGGAATCCACTACTCCTCTCATCTCTGCATTATCTGAAAGCAGCTAGCTAATAGAACATAGGACTTTCCTACTGAAGTCATAACTGTGCACCAACTTAGAGATGATACTCTACGAAAATAGATACCATCATTCAAGATAATCTTCAAATTAAAACTCTGTATATGCCACTGAATCCTCAAGACATAGAGTAAATGTGTGGAAATCAGTGGTCACAGTTACTATCACTTCAGTGACCCACCATGATGTGTGATACAGCTGCAAGGGCAAGGTAAGGAGCTTAGCTTTGAGTTACATCAGTCAAAAGCAGCTGTCTTGCTCAAAGGCGTTCCTCCTCCTGAGTGCAGCTCCACTATCACAAGCACTGGAGGCACATTACTTGGTGAGGTACAAAGGCAGACCCTATTATTTCAACTTTTGTCTTGTTGACTTTTTGAGACAGTGAAGACTGACCTTGAACTTATTTTGTAGCTCAGGGTTGCCTCAAACTCACAGCAATCCTGCCTCAGTCTCCCAAGAGCTGGGATCACAGGTATATACCACCACACCAGGCTCCTTACTTCAACTCTGAAAGACCACCCTAACCCCAAAGAGGCCTTGTTTGTGACCTCATCGCAGTTCAACTCTCATCTTTGATCAATTCTGATTTCACTCCTGGTATGTTTTTTCACAGAGGTTCTTTTACTGAACTTCTAGCACTCGAGTCTTTGACAGAATTTAAATAGCACAATATCCTGCTGTTTAGGAGAGCTGAGATGTTTGAATGTGAAATATTAAACAAAAAAAATCTCTATGTAAGTGAACCATCCTTACTGACAAAACACAGATATAGCAATGGAAATCCAAGTGAGCATTCATTCTGTCTTTCTTTCATTGCTTTAAAATCTGTTTCTTTGTCATCTATAAGGTATAGGGCATAGGAATGAATAGATGATTGAAATATAATCTATGACTATAAAAGGATGGCAATGAAGAAACACAGGAGCATATTTGGAAACTTGATAATGTAACAATACAATAAACACTGAAAAACTTGGAGAACTTATACATAAGGATTTAGATCACTTTAAGTTGCCTCTTTCACAGCCACTTTTTTATTGCTGGGACACAACATCCAACACCTGAAACTTGAGAAGTAGAGGGAAAGGGAGAAGGAGAGGAACACGACAGGATATAGAGAAGGGGAGGGATAGAGAGAGGGCTCATTCTTCAGTCTATGATCAGTATGGCTGAGTTAAGGCAGCAGGAAGCAGACAGATAGGAAGGGTAGAGCCGGAGGGGGAGAGAGACCCTTCCAAGCCACACCTCTACTGACTTGCTCCTTCCAGTCAGACTCCACCTCCTAACACCAAGCCAGCTTTAGTAGCCCCTTAATCCAGTCACCTTACACAAATCCAACCTCTGAATGCATGTGACTTTAAGAGGACATCCAGATATAAGCTATGGCGACTTCTATTTAGATAGATTTGGTGTTTTGTTGCAGAAAGTGACAAGTGGGTGGAATGTGGAAAACAGTCATAATTTGGGTAGGTGAAGAAAATGGAAGACTTCAAGCAGAAGGAAATTAATGAATACAGATACTGAAAGAATTGTGACACAGAATTTGCCTGAGTTTGATTGGATTCTGGTTGCTTGGACAGAAGGGAGTAGGCAACCTGGAAAGAGAAGTTGGAACTGCATTATAAAGAACTTTTACTGCCAATTTTAAAATATTGAATTGTTCTGGTGAGATAGCACAGCAGACTATGCACCTGGTTAGGCAAGCACAAGGATGGGGTTTGATCCCTGGCACCACATGCCATGTCAGCCCCGCCCTTAGATGCACTGAGCCAGCCACCAAGTATGGGTGTGGTGGTGCACACCTGTAAACCCAGTGCTGGGGAGGCTGAGACAGGAGGATCACCAAGTCTGAGCTGCATAATGAGACCCTGTACCAAGTACATAAAACAAAATAATATTGAATTGTGTTGAACAAGTAATAATCAAGGAGAAGTTGAATAAATGGGTAATGATCTCAGATCTGTGTTTTAGGAGGATTAGTCAATATTCTGAAATCAAAAGGCATGTTCTCAACTCCACCTTCTACTTGTGTACCCTTGCATTGATGTATAACCTCTCTGTGCATTGTGTCCATCTCCTGGAAATAAAGTGGAAAGTTAATGACTTTTCTTAAGCAAAGCCATGATTTAGCTCTTATAAATGCACTGAGAATGTCTTGTCTGGTTACCAATGGGTTTTCAGCCTTGATAGATCTTAAACTATGATATGATTGATCCCTTTATTCTCTCAACCTGAAAGCTCAACTAATGTATTGAGTAGTTCTACTCTAAAATGGAACTCTAAGTCCTAAACATGTGTGTATGTACACACAAGTGCACATGTGCATGTGTGTGTTGGTGGAGCTGGGTGGAGACTGTGGAGGGAAGAATTGTTCTAACATTTTTCAACAGTAGGTATCTATTACAACGAGTTCACTGCATTCCAAATGCAGTGTTAAGAGCCTAAACATTTTGCCCCACTTAGCCAACACAATAGTCTTGTAAGAAACAAGGGAACATCACACTACTTGTCCACACATCTGCTATAAAGATGTTACTAAAGCAAAGCTTTATGACTACATGACAGAGGTATTTGCCCCTTGTGTAGTGATTGGAAGATTTTGATTTTAATCAGCTAAGTCAGCATCAGCAGATTCTGGACTTGCATGCAGTTAACTGATGTGGGAAAAGGGGCAGAATTCAATCCCAAACTGACACCCTCCTCATTTTAAAATGATGAGAAGTGTTTTTGGATTTCAGCCTGGGAAAAAAAGGAAAGATGACTCACTAATTTACTGAATAGCAGATATCTGAACTGTGTATTGGTCACTGATCCTAGAGGAAATATATTCCTCAATATTATTTTTAAAAAATCTATTACATGTATCTTGAACAAGGAAAAATCCCATAATATTTTTTATGATAGAATTTAATAGAGCCTGTTTCCCGTCCCACCAGAGAAATCCAGGGTTCATGGAAACCCTTCAATCTGTGAGAGAATAATAACCTTTAACTTGAAGGATGATTGTGAGCCTTGAAAGTATTGTGTTCAAAACACCTAGCGCAATTCCTGTCACATAGTTTCTACATCAAGTAATTTCTACTTCTTCTTCTACTTCTTCTTCTAATTTTCCATATAAACTTGGTACAACTTTGCACCTGTAGGACAATTTATCCTTATACTATAACACTTGCGAACTATTTGATTTGGGGGAAATCTTTAAAAACATTCAATGTTGAAACTCAAGGTACTATATTCAGGGTAAAGCGATGGGATTTACAAAGACTTCTGGGAGGCAAACTCAGCCTTCACATACTGTTTAGCACTCTCACTTATTCCCATCTGCAAATTGAATTTGTCTGTGTCTCTCCTGCACATGATGTTTTCTCATAATGCTGAACTGAGTCTTTGTTCTATCTCTAATTCCTATGCAGACATTATATCCTCTATAAAGTATGAGTGCATATAATTGCATATTATTGTGATTATATAAGTATGTGAATATATATATTTGAACAGGATATATATATTCTAATATACATCATATAAATCTAAATTTAAATCTATAGATTAATTATGGGAACTTATCTGTATGATTATGAAAATCAAGAAGTCCATCACCTACTGTCTGAAAGGTTAATAATCAGGAAAATTCCAGGTGTAATTCAGTCTTACTCTAAAGACCTAAGGACAGGGACAGAAATTGGGAGGCCTGGTGGTATAGGTCCTGGAGATGTAAGGCTCAAGAATTAGGAGCTTAAGTGTCCAAGAGAAGGAGAAAATGGATGTCCTAACTTTTGAAGGGAAATAAAATTCTCCTTTTCTCAGTCTTTTTATGCTACTTCAGCTGTCAGTAAATAGGATGATACCTGCTATTCTCACTGGTGGTGAAGAAGCTGGCTTTCTTTGTAGTCTACAAATTCAATGCTAATCTCTTTCAGAAACATGTTCACAGACACACCAGGAACAATATTCTACTGCCTAGCTGGGCATCCCTTAAGCCAGTCATTTTGACATATAAAACAAGCCATCATTCTCTCTTATCATGCCACACTCAGTCTTGTCCTGCAGCTAAATCTGGTACTGTTTCTCCACCTGTGTCTCTGTAGTACTCTATGCTTACCTTTGTTATATGAAGTAGCAGCTGATTGTCACAGATGGTTTTCTTAATTGTTCCTTTCACTAAACAATAAGGCCATATGTTTATCCTGTGTCTACTTGACATAAAAAGCCAAACATTCATATCAGCTACATAATGGTATTTAATCTAGAAGTTTCAAATCTTTATCCTTCATATTTAAGGGAGTATCTCCTATATTTAATATAAGACTATTATTAAATTGAATTTGTTCATAGCCACTCTTTTTCTTACTTGTTAAATTTTCTTCTCTGCTAGGCCTTAGGAATTCTGAGCTTTTAATTTTTTTCCTTTAAACTCTGAATTTTCATTGCCACAATGTAAAATGGGGTGAAAAACCACATCTTTATCTTTTTTACATTTATGAGAATTTGAATTATTTCAAAATATAAGCTAAAAAATTCCTACATAATATGAACATCTATTAAGTGAAATCCACTTGGCAATTTCAGGTATGTAAATCACTGAGATTTGTTTTCTGTTGGTTAAAAGTTTGTAAATACTGTGAATGGTTTTGAGACAGTGTGTATTTTCAGAATCATGCTTAAAATACTGTGATTCTCTTTTCTCTTTATTAAGATTTTTACCTTTCACAGTCTGCCTTGTTTCATTAACATGAGATTTTTGTAGGAGAAATTTCTATAAAAAGAACATTTCTCTACTATATCAATATATATGCTGTTATTGTGATAATCCGAATGTATATCATGCTAAAATTTAAAATTTACTGTAATTTAAGATGTGACTCTCTTCATGGTATCTGTTTGCTTTGGCTACTGGTTCCTTTTTACTGGCTCCAGGAAGTTCAATTTGATGTCATTTCAGGTACACAGTTGGGAAACACCAAGGCTAAATTGCAATGGTTCTGCATGACTTGGCCTCCTCTCCCCGTGACTCCAGACACAGAAAGATCTCATGATAAAAAGTACAGTATGTTACTTTGAGAGTCCAAAAGGACATGTTTCTGGCCTTGTCTAGTTTGTCTTACCTTGAATAAATCTGTAAGTCTTCTAAGTGATGATAGCACCATAGAAGGTAAAGGCACTTTTGCTTAAGCAACTTGAGGAGATCTCAGTGGTCATGGTAGTTGACTCCTCAGGAGCATTCCATCCTTGATGATTAATCTAAGACAGCAGTTTTCAAGTTTGGTCATACATTATAATTATCTGGGAAAGCCTTCAAACTCTGAGTGCCTTGGCCACATTCCAAACTAATTAATCACAAACTAATTAATCACAATCTCTGAAAGTTGTACATAAATATTCATATTCTTAAAATTTTTGCAGATAATTCCAAGCTACAGCCAAAGCTGAGAACCAGTCACTTTGGTTACCATGACCTCTGCCAATAAATATTTTATTTAGCCATGAAGATAGTTCAGTGACCTAAGTGCTGGTTTAAGCAAGTGCATGGACACAAGTTCCATCCCCGGAACCACATGCCACACCAGCCCTGCCCCAGACATGACAAGCTGGCCACTAAGACAGGGCATGCAGGTACACACCTGTAATCCCAGCACTGGGAAGGCTGAAACAAGAGGATCACTATGTCTGAGCTGTGTAGCAAGACCCTGTATCGAAAACCTAAAATTAATATATAATATTATTAATGTATATTAATATTAATGTATATACAATATAATTAATGTTTATTATATTAGTATATATACTATTAATATATACTGAAATAAATATATATTATTAATGACAATATTTTCATGGTTTGTGTGAATGTGTCCCTTCAAAACCTCATGCAGTCATGGGGCAACTTCTAGAGTTTGTGATTGATTATTGTGGTTATGGATGCTTCACCTGCCCCTAATTTACATTACAATGTAAGGAGGGGAGACAGGCTAGCTAGCTGCCTGAGCTGCCACTCCTTTTGCTCGCTTGATCATTGATGCCAGCCACCAGGAAAAGCTGCTGTGCGTGCCATGTGCCACTCTGCTTAGAGCCAGATGAGTATGGACTGAAATCTCCACTGACTTGGAATTAAATAAAACTTTCCTTCCTTCTTTTTGCATGTCAGGTATTTGTCCCAGCAACAAGAAAAGAGTAACTGAGACAAATATGATCCAGTTCTGACCCAGAAAATTCTAAGGAAAGATTTTAAAATAGTGTTGGAAAGTATTTTTTTTTCCCAAAAAAAGCACAAGACCTTTCAAGATGATGACAGTGATGGGAGACATACTTTTAACTTTCCTACTAAATAGACAATCACACTTGGCTTTATGTACATATTCTTAAATTCTGTAATATAGAAAAATACCACAGCCAATGTGATGATATTGTTGTTTGGCTCACAAACATATGTTGCAATTATAAACGCAAAGAAAAAAAAACCAGAAGACATAAAGAGACTCACTAAGTATCCAAAGTTGCAAACACCCAATAGCAGAAGAGCTGCCAAATCAGAGGAATATGAAATCAAAACATGTAGCTTACCTAGCCTCTACTCCCTATTTCAAATGATAAATATCCTTAATATACAAACAGGCTTCACAGTTTTTTTGCTATTAGAAACTCAAGTGTCTGAAGTTACTAACTGTTAAATGAGCAGTACTGATTTTATTCCTGGCAGCCATAACTTTCAGTTGGTGATTCCCAAGTGAAGCTTGGCTGTGCATTAGATTGATGGTCACTTGGTAAAGCTTTAGAAAAAATACTGAGTCTCGAAGCCCACTCTAGACTTACCAAATGAGAATCTCTGGAAGCAGAGCCCAAGAATCTCTTTTTACAAAGCTCACCAGAAAATTTCTACACACCCAATCTGTATACTATGATTGGGAATACTTACTTTTCCATAAAGGAAATGTAATAGAAAATAGTCATTACATTATGCCATGTAAGATGGAAAGAACTTAAACATTATCTAATATAATTGACATCCAGAAAAATGAAATTATGTCCTTAAAGAAAAACATTGGATTCTCTGATATTAATTTAAAATCTGTGTATATATTTGTATTTCATTCATTTGCAATTGTATATTCTTTTCATTCTGCTTGACCAGGCTGAGAAATGAGCTGACAGCTTGTAAACCCAATTTATTAAATGAATCAGTGTGAAACTTCCTGAACCACGTACTAAATATTAACTTATTGTTTGGCTAATAAAGAACTGATACCAGAGGTTTGATTTGTGTTTAAAAGCATGACAAGTTAGTTCCAGTGGAATTTCTTTTCTCTTTACTCTGCTGAATAGAATGTCATTGAAAACCAGTGGTCAAAAGAAAAACTGCCAATAGTTCAGACAATACTTCCTAGCAATTTTGTTTGATTATCTTGTCTATTTTTCTTTTAGGTTTTCCTATAGATATATTTTCTCTGCCTTAAGGTTTTTAGCATTCTGCTGAGACTATTTTAGATAACTGGAGCATATGAAAATTTGTATTTGGGTTGGCAATTCTTACACTAAACACCAATTTCTGTAGAATGTTTCTTTATATTATACCACCAATGAGCAAAAAATTTCCCCTGTCTAGGCCACGACCTGAATAATAGTAATAATTTTTTATTTTCCCTGCCATTTCAAAGGAGATCAAAAAGAGAATGTCTTCTATTAGGTTCATGTCTATCATTAAATGGTGAGGGGCTACTCTTGGTCAAAGTTCAACATGTTATTTCTGAAAAGGTAGTATTTTTTTTCTACATTCACTATAAAATTTGACATTGTTGGGTGGAATTTTGGATCATTTGACAGTCCTGTTTTATTTAATTTTTATTCTTATTATTTATGTAGGTATGTATTTATTTGATTTTTTTAAGAGTTTCACTATGTAATTCACTCACCGTGTCAGTCTCACTATGTATCCCTGGCTGGCCTCAGACTCACAACAATCTTTCAGCCCCAGTTACACACATGTACTATCATGCTGGGTTCAGTCCTGTTGTTTATTCATTTCTTACCAGCTGAGCATAGGAGGGCAAGCAACCAGAGTTCTACACTCCTTGTGTTTCTTAGAATATGAAACACATAGTGGTGTGGGGTTGTGGATGTAGAATACCCATGCTCTCTTGTGTCTGATGAATAAAATGATGTCTACAAATAAATAAATTGCAGAACACCAATGGTATCAGGTTTTGCTTTCCAACTTTCAAAATGTTACCTTCTGTATACCTCAGATCAAATACTCAGGGAATTTAATGTACTAAAACTCAATTTACGAACCCTTACAAAGAGAGGAAAGCAGAATGAAGTCAGGAAAGAAAACCCATTCTTTTCCATTGCCATAAATGCTGTGGAATTTTTATGCAAGGAGATTTGATAGAACAAAATGATAATGTGTGCCAAACATGAATAAAAATGAAAGAGAAGTGTTAAAATGCCATACTGGTGCAGTAATATCTTTCATTAAAAACAATTTCCTCTCTATGATAGCAAACAGGTAAAGTCTAAATTAATCTTTCCTAAAGTTATTTGTAGGACAGTAATTATAAGAGATTTTAAAATTATGTGAAAAAATGAGTTAGTAATTTTTAAAAATTTGGGTTCAACAGGACCTTTGGAAACAATCCTTAAGAGAATGCGACTATATGAAAAGTAAAGCTAGAATGTTCCCTTTGTCAAGCATATTTGACCCATGGATGTTTTTAATATGACATTCAACAGAAGTAAAGCTGATCTGTATTTGCCTGTGACTGTCAGAAGTCATCATAAAGATGAGGAAACTCAGCAGTGTGACATGAAGTAGATTTCTGAAGGTAAAAGAGAGGGCCAGGGTCTAGCGTCTGGGTGAGCCCAATAGACAACCCTTCATTTAGGCAGCATTCAATGGCCCTTCCACAGCTCTGACCTCCAGGTTCCCCAGAAGCATGGATCTGCTCCTATGAGAGCCAAAAGTAGTTTATTAAAATGCCTATTTCAAATTTAAACACACAATTCACACACATACTGCTTTACACCTTCTGAAGGAGTCATGCTTTCAGTTTGTGTCCAACAACTGAGCTCATTTTGTTACTGTTGCTGATGTCATGAATTTGTGAGCCAACTTTCCTACAAAGAGCTGGCTCTCAACCACAGTAACTAGGAGCTGCATAAAAGGATCAAAATGAGGCCTCCTTTTTGGACTCCAGCTTTCTCTTCAAGCATTAAAACCATAATTGTCATTTATTGAGACAGTGTAAAGTACTTCTGCATAATCTCTTCCTTTAAAATAACCCTCTGAGGTAGCCATTATTGTCTTCATTTTTACAGGAGAGGAATTTGAATCAGAGAGCCAACATTACACGGTGGATTCCCAATAATCCTTCTTTTTAATGGAAGATAAAAAAAAAAAAAAGACCTACCAGTGGCTCTGAGAGGATAATAGAGAGGAGCCATTCCACCTGAAAATGTGCAAATTTGTAGCTATCTATGACTAAAATGGCAGCTACTTCTCTTTTTGTCACTCTATGTTTGACAAAAAATCCTTCTAAATAAATCCTCTACTGTTTTGAATGACCAATTGTTACTAATCTCCAGAAAAACATCAAATCCAATACACCCATGTATTAAGATGGTTAAATGAAAAAAAATCTAAATGATTTAAAAAAAAACTTGCACTTATAAGTTGGTAAGCCAACCTTGGAAAAAAAAACCCAAATATAAAATTAATGCATTAATGGTGTTTATGTTTTTATTACCCTGTAATTATATCATTCCTGTGATTGTTTTTCCTTTTCATGCTGGCCTATAACATGTCGCTGCCTCAACCTGTCTTAAACATCTACATTTGTAGGATTAGAACTAGTGATCTTTTGCCAGTGTTTCCCTGAAAGAGAAGCCAGTAGCTTAAGAACCACCTTCTTTGGTAGTCGAGGTCCTTCATTAATTTGACACCTGGTACTCCCTGCTATAATCTTTTTGATAGACTTGTTCTGGCTTTTAGATAACAGTTTACCTTTTCATATTAAGAAATGCATTATGGAATTATTTATTGTACTGATTCTTATACTTTAGTGTTATAACTTGCATTAACTTTTACTAGCAAAATCAATTTATTGCAAAGTTAAGATTGTTTATTTATAGAGTTGGTCATTCAAATAAAAAATATATATCATCTCTCCTTTGCTATAAAATTCTTCTTTGCAAAGCTTTTTAGGTGTTCTCATTTATTTTTTACTATTCTAATTGCTGACAAATTTTGCATAAAGGCCTAGAAACTCAATTTTTCCAAAATTGATAAATTAATAGGTGGTTATTTTTTTCTTCCCCATGGACTGATTATACAAGTTCTAAAAGTTACAAGTTTTCAGTTTAGCCAGGTTTCTAGCTGTCCACTTTTAGGCTGATATTCAGAAATCAGTCTCTTCTGAAATGAGGTAGACTATGAAGATATGAAAAGTTTGGGTTTGTATTTAGAAACAAAAAAACTGCTACTAAAAGTTTATCAACTTAAACTTCATCCTTCAGTTAATGATTAAAATATTTTAGAGCAAATATATAACAGCCAGTCAGACAGCTCAGTGGACTAAAGCACCTGGGCGTTCAATCCCCAGAATGCCATGCCAGCCCTGCCCCTGGGGTGCACTGAGACAGGAATGAGACTGGCTGCAGGGGCGTGCACTTGTGACCCTAGAGCTTGGGAGGCTAAAAGCAGGAGAATCACAGTGAGTCTGATCTGTGTAGTGAGACCCTGTACTAAATACATAATCATTTTTATATAAGTATTTATATATATTTTACAAACAACACTGTATAAGAAAATTGTTGCAATTCCTTCAGTCACAAACCTAACCAGTATTCACTATTTTGACATTAGAAAATCCCTACTAAATGACAAGATTTTTTTACTGTGTTTTCATGAGGCAAGGATTAAATCACAGTCCCTGTACTTGCCTAAGCAGCCATCTAGTCAGCTGAGCTATCTCGCCAGTCCAACCACCGGATTTTTATATACAATAACAAAAGAATTTTATGGCATCCTAGGACCCTTCCTTCACCTGTATCTCACCAGTTTTTGTGTTCCTCCTACCTTACCACCCTTCTTGCTGTTCCTGCTTTAATTTTGTAACAAAATTGAGGCTGGAGAAACAGGGGCCATGGGCTCAATGTGAGATGAAAGCTTCATTTTACACTGCTTTACTGTGTTCTATCTTGAGTAACTCCAGATAACTTGCATTATGCTCACCTGTTGTGTTGGTTTAAAATGTAGACACCGGGGGCCCACCCGACATCTGCCCTGATTCTGCAGTTTCCAAGATTCCTGTGGGTTCCTTATGCACAGCAAAGTTCAAGCACCATTGGGTGAGACAGCCAGATGGATTTCAATGCATGCCTGCAAGAAAGTATATGGGAGACTCCTAGGAAGATTGTAAGAGAAGAGGAATGTGAGTCTCTTCCAGAGAAATTTCACTAAAATGTTTAACAAGCCATCAAAAATAGAACATATTCTTGAGAGTAATAAACGAGAAGGAATAAACATGCACTGAATTATGTAACGTGTTTTGATGCTTAGCTCAAAATTTTCCCTTTCATTTTAAAATGGATTACGAGTCTTGTCTCCTAATAAAGAGGCTGTGAGCACCATCACTTAAAAATTACCCATGTTTTCCCACTGTTCCCACAGAAGTTTTCCTCAGTCTGGCCACTCCAGGCCAGCATAATAGGCCACCATTTCCTTCCTGTACCACTGAAGTCTGAGTCTCTTCCTCACCAGCCAGTGAAGTTAAGTATTCATCTAGGCTTAGGGTGTTAGAGTCACTGAACTTGAAATTTAGTCCTGGTTCCCACTGTTTGTGCAAGTCTGCACTCTCTCCCATCATTTATTTTTATCTGCCTAAGCTCAGGAACACTCCAGATACTAATGTATAGCTTAGATCTGAAATGTCTACTGTGATGCTGCTGGGTGATGGTAGAGCCGCTAATGGGGCAGGGCTAGTTAGAGAAAGCCAGGCAATTGAGGGCATGATCTTGAAGGAGAAGTTGGGATGTCAGCCTCCTCTCAGAATAGCTGCATCCATTTATCATTTGTTGTTATGGGTTGTGTCTAGGTGTCCCGCTAAGGCCTCATGTAGTCCTAGAGAAGCTTCTAGAGGTTGTGACTTATTCATGATCCAATGCTGGGATTAGGAGAGTGAGTGCTGCATCCACCCTGGGGAACGTAATCTGCGTACAAATGTGAGGGGAGAGAGGCTTGCTAGAAGCCACAGATGCCGCCTCTCCCTTACTTTTTGCTGTTTTTCACTACTATGAATACGCCCTCTGCCATGTGCCACTCTGCCTTGGAGCCAGCCAAGTATGGACTGAAACATCCACAAACTGTGCACTAAATAAATCTTACCATCCTTAATTTTGGGTGCTGGCTATTTTGTCCCAGCAATGAGAGAAAAGTAGCTAAGACACTTTGTGTTGAGAATATTGAAAATTTCTTTTCTCCTCACTCATCTCTCACACACCTTGAGATGAAAGCATTTCCTGTGCCATCTGCTCCCATGCTGTGTCACACTGCCACAGGAGCAAAGCAGTGGGACAGAGCAACCACCAGCTGGAACCTCTGAAGCTGTTAGCCAAAATAATCCTTTTTCCTTATTGAGCTGATTATCTCAAATATTTTGTCACAGTGGAAGAAAGCTAACTAACATACCAACTGTTGCAGAGTTCTAGACGCCCCTGCAGATGCCACCTGTCAGTATCCATGGGACTAAGATTCATATGCACTGCTCCATGGCAGCTCCATCATGCAGGCCACTGGAGATGTTCTCTTGAGTGTTCCCAGTCACTGTCACATGTACTTGGTCTGGAATCGCAGAATGTAGCATAGCTTGGAACTTGAACCACTTTCTTCAAGCCACCACTTACATGAATACAGCTAACAAAATCCATCTTTGCCTTCCTACCCCTGTCTAGGCTCATACCTACTCATACTGTCCTACCTTTGATTGAGTCCCTCTTACTGGTCATTTATATCACAGACTAATCAAATGAATATTAAAATCAAATAATCAATACCAATGCACAGTGTTATACAACGTATTGTCCCGTAATAACTATCCACATTTATGGAGTTACAATGTAATTTTTCTGGTCAGGCTAACTGATGCATGCATCCATTTATCATTTATTTCTGTTGAAATATTAAAAATCCTACCTACTAGCTGTGTTGAAGTAGTTGAAGTATATCATTAATTACTATCAATTATACGAATGTCACTATGCTACCAAAGAGTAGAAGTCAATTTTTCCTATCTATCATGATTCCTGTACTGGTTAATCATCTTATTTGCATCTCATTCTTGCCTTATCCTTCCCAGATGGTGGAAATCTCCAAATTTCATACTATAAAAAATCTATAAGCACCTAAGCAAGAATAACCTATTGCAGCTTACTGTTGGATGAGCTAAACTGAGATTATATTATCTCTTCTTTAAAAGCATCAATTATAAATGATCAGAAAGCAACAACTACCTCTTTCACTTGGAAGACAAAAGTAAGAACCAGGATTTTTATACAAATACCAAGTTAGATAGAAGAAGTAGAACATTACCCCTTTTTTAACATTCCTGAAATATGTCACTGGAATGCATTTTCTGCTAAAAAGTTATGCACAGAGAGAAAAATTTTATATTGGGTTATCTTTTCCATTGAGTTGTTTCAGAGACATGTTCCCATGGGAGTTGAGAAGGAATAGAAAACAATCATCTGAAAAGGAGCTTTTACTTTTGTTACTCTTGATGTGTTTTGTTTCCTCTATGTGTTCTTCAGAAGAAGGTGAAAGGCATGTCATTTAGTCCTAGTTTGTATAACAACTCAGGGGATAAAATAGTTAAAGTGCTTCTTCTTGACTCAATGAAAGCTTAATATATAAAACCAACAGTACATAATAACTTTTTTAAAAAATGATGTGTGTGTGTGTGTGTGTGTTCCTAATACACTTGGTGCAAATCACAGTCTTAAAGTCATCTAAGAAATTTTCTAAGGTAGAATTCAGATAGTTCTGCTTTACAAAAAGCTTAGAGTAGGGGAGGGATGAACAGAGTAATCCTCTTAATGTATCTGGCTTTTTAAAAAGTTGTAACCATTGCCTTGTTTTCAGTTTGATGTAGGTGATCACAGATACTAGATACAAATTTGAAAAGTTTTTTACCCTTTTCTCTTAAATTCTTTTATTCTTTCAATCAACCATATTGTGCCAGGGACCATGGCAAATGTAAACAGAAGAAAAAGAGATGAAACAAAAATCACACTTAATCTCCATTCTCCAAAAGGTTGCAGGAAATCTGGAAGTTGTTTCTTTAGCTTACATAATATTGTTTTCCATTGGTTTTTGAAAGATACAAGTTTTAACTTGTATCTTCCTCAGTTTTTTAATTTGTTAAATATTTATTACATACTAAGTCCTATGCTAAATGCTTTAAATTTCATTTCATACAATCTTCACAAGAGTTCTATTTTTCATGAGAGGAGAGCAGCTTTAAGTACTGTTTATAGGTTTAAAATGTGCTTGGAGAAGTTATTAGTCCTCTTAAACAAATAGCAAATGGCTGACAGACTCAAATTCCAGCATTTATGATTCCAGAGTCAGTTGTTCTTACTTTTGTTTTATTTTTTGATGATACCAGGATCAAACTCAGGACCTTGCACTTGCCATGCAGGCACTTATTCCACTGAGCTATCTCCCCAGTCCAGAGAGTTAGGAGTTCTTGATGTCCTGTCACCACCATAATGAATAGAAAGGACATAAAGTAAGGCTATTATGTATGCAAAATCCTCTTCTCATGAAATTTTTGTCATTATATGTGATCTTAATTGACCCTGATTCTAGTTATTGCAGGAGGACACAAAATGAAGGGCGTCTTATATTTGAACTGACACCGAGTTTAAGGAAGTAGCAATTTGGAGCTCTTTACACACTGTGTTGCAAGTATATAGTTATAATAATAACCCTCCTGATCAGGCTGTGGCTATTTCTAAAGCATGATCTTCCTTATCTCTGTTAATGGAGCCTAACATGTCAGACAAGAATGCTTGCTCAGTATCTGACTTTGGAACAAGCTATGTTATACGAAAGGCAGATATCTTAGACCTTCCCTTGAAATTGACAAAGCCTGAAGCCTAAGTGCAAATGAAAATCTCCAGTCAGTGCTCTGCTGCATTGATTTTCATTGCCTTCTCAGTCCTATGTAATAAAAATCTTTGAATCTTGCTTGTAGACTCTCAAACCCATATGTTTAAAATCATATGCCATTTAAATCCTAAGGCATACTAATAATGTGTGTAATCTTTTCTTAAAAACTCAAGCCAAGCCGGGCGTAGTGGTGCATGCCTGTAATCCCAGCACTTGGGAAGCTGAGACAGGAGGATTGTTGTGAGTTCGAGACCAGCCTGAGCTACAAAGTGAGTTTGAGGCCAGCTTGAACTGCACAGTGAGACCCTGTCTCAAAAAAAAAAAAAAAAAAAAAAAAAAAAAAAAAAAAAAAAACTCAAGCCAAATGTCTGCCTCGACGCTAAGATGCAGTGGCCATAACAAACTCCAAGAGAATGTTTTGGTCACAAGGGAATAAAAAAAATACGAAAAATTAATATCAAACATTCCTCATATTTTAACATGTTAAACATAGAAAATATCCAACAAAATGAATAGAGAAAAACCTAGCTATACAAAGTTAATCTCTAGTTAGAAAATTAAATAGAAGCCAGAGATACAAGAAATTTTTGCACTCAGTTTGGTCATTTCAACAGTGAAGATCCATATTCCATGCAAATAAACTCCCATTGGTCACTTGTAGATCTAAAGAATGTTCAAGCAAGTAGCCCAGTACAGAAAATAGACCAGGGAATAAGCCTCTGGAGATTGGGCCAGAAAGTATGTTCTTGTAGGCCTAAAATAGGACTTAAGTCTACCTGAGACAGAAATCTCTGGTGACAAGAACCACAGACCATAGCTTATAAAAGGGGCAAAGGAGGACTGACCAACCCTGGATTCCCTGGTTTCTTAGCTGTGGGAGTGACCCCATAGGAAGGCTAGATCAGAGCCTCCAAACAGGTCTGAAGTTGATTGTGGATCATGATATGATCTGCTTAATGGTAAAAGGAAATGAAAACTTGACCTCTACGTGCTTCATTCAGGCTTGAGAAACTAGTGATAAGATGTGACACTTAAAGCAATGACTTCTGACATCAAATGCAAAATACTTACCTATTCTGTTTGTCTCATTGCATCTCTACATAGAAACACTGTCAGATTATCCAAATATTTTTAAAACTAAATTCTCTCTTAGAGAATTTTCTCTTCAAGTAAATTCAGTTCTCCTATTCTAGATTATAGAAAGGTTCACATCAACTTTCTAACCTTTGAATCTCTGATCTCTAAAGCAAAGAATGGGGCTGATAGAGAGACAACACATTTGTGAGGGCTTCTGTCTTCTGTGGAACAGGACTGTCGAAAGTGATGCTTGTTTTGTTGAAAGAAAGTTGAAGTTTTGTAAGAGTTGTAACCAGAGATTTTGCCTTATCATAATAGGTCACTCGTCCAAGTAGGTTGCTAGTCTGAACTAGACTGTGGGAAATGAACATTTTCTTTCTTAGCACCTGCAGTGACCAAGCTGAGTACAAAGGGTTCTCACTATTTGCACCTCTGGGTTCTAATTAATTTTATTTATTTCATTTCATTTCATTTTGAAGAGTAAAACGAAGACAAAAACAAATAGCAGAAACAAAGACAGAGACAGAAATCTGTGTTACAGATTTTCAAATCAAGAATAGTTAATGATGATTGTCCTATTATCTATTTTTATCACCAAATCTGTTCTTCAGATTAACAGATATAGATATGCAGAATTTGTATCTGAAAATTAACTTTTCTTTAGTTAAGATTTTTCTGACTGCCCATTCCATTCAGCCCTTTCTATTTTTTTTTTTTTTTTTTTCAGAACCAGGGATTGAACTCAGGCCCTTGCACTTGTCAGGGAAGCTTTTATTCCACTGAGCCATCTCTGGGGCCCAGCCCTTTCTATTTTAACACAAAAATGTTAAAATATGAGCAATATTTAATACTAGTATTTCATATTTCATTTTTATTCTCTTTGTGGCCAGAGCTTTCTCTAAATGGAAGAATAAGTTGGGGTGAGCACTGTGTCTGAGGCTCAAGGTAAAAATTTGGCTTAATTTTCAAAAGAAAGAACATACTATAAATGGGACTTTTGATTTGTAATAACATCTATAGTAATAGCAAAGGTAAAGTGTATTTGTTTTATTTTTTATTAAAGTAAAACTATGTAATATGAACTTTATCATCTTCACCATAGTCGTTAAGTATCCTTATATTGTGAAATAAATTTCCAGAATTTCCTATCTTGTAAAACTGAAATTCTGTACCCACTGAAGAACAATATCTTGTTTTCTCCTCCACTGGTCCCCTGGCAAGGGTCATTTTACTTCATGTCTCTATTAGTCAACTATTTTAAAGATCTCATAGAAGTCCTACAAATGTGTGTTTTTCATGGTTGGTTTGGTACACTCGTTACAGTGTTCCCCAGATTCATCTATATTATAGTTGGGGTATAGCTTCCTTCTTTTCTAAGCTGAGTAATATGCCCTATGTATACACACACCACAATTTCTTTATCCCTTCATCTATCAATGGCAACTTGAGTTGCTTCACCTCTTGGTTATTTTAAGTAACACCACTGTGAATGTGAATGTACATGTTATCTTTTCATGTGTCTTTCTGTTGTCTTTTACAATGTGAAAAACATCTGCAAGCATGCAGAATCTGCAGGCATAGAGTGTAAAACAGAACAATTTTTTCTTTGTTAATGAGGTCATTTATTTTATGTAAATATACTCATTTATGTCTATCATGACTTTGTTTATGTACATTTGACAGTGATTTGTGCTAGGTACCTGAAGTGAAACTTAGTGGAAGCCAAATGGGATTTGCTTTTATCAAAAGGAACATATCCTTGAGATCTTCTTAAGGCATGTTCCTAAAAATAAATGTAATTTCTACTACAAAGTGTATGTGTGTGTAAATATTTATCTTCTCTCTTATCTCAAACTAGAATTTTTAAAAATCTATTATTATTATTGTTCATAGATAGATAGATAGATAGATAGATAGATAGATAGATAGATAGATAGATAGATAGACAGACAGACAGACAGACAGACAGACAGACAGACAGGCAGATAGATAGACAGATAGACAAACAGATAGACAGATAGATAGATAAATGAATACTGACTAGAAATCATCACTATATTAGGCACTTTTCAGATTTTTTTTTTCCTTTCATCTTCAAACAACAAGAAAAGGATTTTCTTTACAACTGGATAAATGGGGCTTAAAATATTTAAGTGCCTTTCTCAAATGTTATTTAGCTAGAAGTAGTTAAGCTGAGCTTCTAAGGTAAGCTTGTATGATTCTTTCTTAGCTGTTTGCTTCTTATTTTTAAAAACATTCTAAGGGAGATCAAATCTTATTTACCCACCAATCTATTTGAGGTCCCAATAGACAGTTTGAACTCATGTGAAAGGTTAACATGTATATTTCAAATCTATGACAGAGATGGAATTTCTCATGTAACTTTATAACCACATGCATGCATTTATGATGCTTTGGGGAGACAACCATTGTGTCTGATGTCTTCCTTAAGTACCCAAAAGGGAATAAGGATATTAAGAGAATAAAGAAGTACTAGCCATAAGTATGGGCAATACGGGTGTAGACTTGTGACTCTAATATATCTGTTGTATGTTCCTAACTACCAGGAGTAAGTACACAGGTCTTCAGGTCTATGTGTAGGCTGATGCAGGAACTGGGCAAATTTCTGGTTTCCTCCAAAATCCTGGCTGTACCATAAACCCCAGCAAGGTAAACTACCTTGTTTTGGTTAAGTTTCTTCTCATTTTCAGCTACTACTGGAGAAGAGTTGGAAGCTCTAGCACTGGGTGCTTAGCTGTCATGCTTCCCTTACAATCCCTCTGCCTTTCTGACAGCACAAATCTCACCAACTGAAATGAGTCATTTTTTCCATAGGGAATCAATACAAACACTAGGTCTTGTCTCTTAGCTTGCAATTAAATCTGGCAGGCAGGTCACCAGTGCCACTGGGTCAGGAGGGAGAAAAGGAAGGAAGTGAAAGAAATGGCATTTGGTACTTGGCTGACCCTGGTGTTTCTCTGAGAAGCAAGCTCTGGAGCCACACAGCAAAGTCCCTGTTTCCAGACCACTCGAGCTCACTCAGGCTCTGCCAACTGGCTTAGCAGCAGCTCTTTCCAAACAAGGGCTTGCTGGCTCATGCAGCACTTAAACCCAAAACATTTTGCTGGTGGTCTGTTGCTGGTCCAAAAGATATTTCTGTAATTTACCTCTTCTGATTAGCATATAACATGGCTTCTCATATTGGAACATAGGGTAAAAGTGTTAAATAAAAACCAATGGATTTCAATCTTATGGATTTTAATTTAGTCAGACTACAGCTGAGCCGGAGAACCCACACTTTTCTCTGATTCATTTATTTTTCTTAATTTGACAAGTAAAGTCACATATATTTGTCATGTAAAACCTTATATATAGTGGAATGGCTAAAGCAAGCAATTAGCATGCATTATCTCATTTTTGTCATAAGAACATTTAATACCTACCCTCATTACCTACAAAATTTTCAAAGCATAATAAATACAATGCTATTAACTGCAGTCAACATGCTGTGTGCAGTAGTTCTTTTGATTCCTCTTATCTAAATATTCCCCTTAGCTAGTTGAGATTATTATATTCCTTTGGCCATGTATTGAACCTATACCCAGGAAATTACCACTTCAATTTAATTTTCTTTTCTTTTATTAGCACATTTTCAGTATATGTAGCTTAAAATTTGTAATACCGTGATTTGATTTGGTGTTGTGATTGGATATTGTGATATTGAGAACATATAGTGTTTCTTTTTCTGTGTTTGACTTATTTCACTTATCATAATGCTCTGCAGGTTCAAGTTTTCACAAATGACAGGGTTGCCTTTTTACGGTTGATAGTATCCCACTGAGTATAGATACCATGCTTCTTATTCATCTGATAATGGATACTTGATTTGTCTTCATATCATGGATGTTATAAGGTTACAACAAAGATATAAATACTATGTATGCAGCAGTGAGTTTTCTGATTGTATGAAAGTGCTGTTTACAGCTGTGGAAGGAGCTGTATACTGTGCTCCATAAGGCCATGCTGAAAGGTGTGTCTGACACTTTCATGTGAGAAATCCATAGGCACAGATGCTGCAGGTATCTTACCAGCTTAGGATAGCAGAATCTAATTGTATAGGTAATCATGGCTTTATGCTAACACTTATGATTAGCACATTTACAGTCTTTTTATCCTTAATAATTATTTCCCTTTACTCTGTTTGCCTCTAATTGTAAATAACTTTTGTGGAATGACTCTATCAAATTTGCTAACTAAAAATGAGTAAGATCTCTTCATTTATTCTATTGAATAATTAGACTTGAAGCCTACTACTTCAAGGTTTAGTGTGGCATAAAAGATGAAGATCAGCAGAGGGACACAAGGTGATCTTTGAGTAACATCTGCCAAATGAAAAAGAAAACACCAGGATTAGTAAGATTAAGATTGGTGCCTTTTAGAATCATATGGGGTCCAAATACAATTCTTGTGTCTGACAAAGAATTTTCCCAATTCTGTCTCACTTACTTGGTTTTAGCTCAGAATGCAAGGTGTCACATCACTGTGCCTCTTGCTGAGTTTCTATCTGTTCTGTTTGGGCCGGAAGAAAAACAGAGAAAGTATAAAGGATGTGGTTTTGGTCACCATGCCTTACCTCAAAGCTCACATGCTGCACTTAGCATATGTGGAAAAAG
This sequence comes from Ctenomys sociabilis, assembly GCA_004027165.1. NCBI lineage: Eukaryota > Metazoa > Chordata > Mammalia > Rodentia > Ctenomyidae > Ctenomys > Ctenomys sociabilis. The sequence continues at coordinate 21,579 of PVKA01004222.1, forward strand.
GAATGTGAATATGAGTCAGATGCCATGACAATATGTTTCCTCATAGTAATGGAGAGATGTTTCTGTTGACTAGCCTTTCTTAATCTTGACTTACTATCAATATCAAAGTTCATTGTACAGAGTGTTGCATTTACTTATCTGTTTGTAATCATTTTGGGTACATCAGTAGAGTTTCTCATAGGCTTCCACATGTCAGGCGATTTTCTGTGGTGTGTGCTGATCCTGAAACGTTCTCAGCAAACTTATCTCTGTCCCAAAGAAAATGTGTAGAATGCAAATTAGTCCAAGTGATGTTGTTACATAATATTAAAGCCAAAGAAAATGTCAAACATTGGTATTTTCCTAATAATGCATCTCTTGCCATTTGCCTTAGCTTAATGTGCTAATGCATCTGGACTCTTTTGAGTCATTTGTTTAGACTAAATTCTTGATTATCATCAACTTGTTCAAAACTGTACTCTTATACATGTAATTTTTGGTCTTCATTGCTCATCTGGCTTTTAGTTTTACGAAAACTATAACATGCATTGAACTGTTCAAGAACAAAAAGCTTTAGAATGATCCTTATCAAACAAGTTTCAAGGATAAGAATTTATTTTGAAAGAGGTGGAAAATGGACACATGTATACCTAAGTCTACCCACCTATGTATCTGTTTATTTTAATTTAAATTTATTTATTGTTTTAATTGAAGAACAAATAGCAATGAGACAGTTTCAAGACAAATTAACAGGACAGATTTGATAAATTGATACATTTCAAAATGTTTTCATAATGTTTTGGTATCGTACAAGGTACATACATGATACGATGCTTACAGGCATTATTAGAGCAAATGTCTCTAATCAGTGAATTAAGAGAGTGTAGCTATATGCTTATTTTATTTTTTATAGCTGAATTATATCACAGATTCAGTACTTAATACTTTCTACATTGTTATCTCCCTAGAGCTTGTCCATAGTACTAGAAGCCTACATAATATCTTATCCAACCACTATTAGTGCAAATCTGACTTCTCATAGAATTATGCAGAAGCATGGCATATTTATCCTAACTGTACTGTTTATACACACACATCATGATTCTTCCTTTCTATACCCATTTTTTTGTCTAGACCTGTCAAAGATGGGCACTCCATGGTCATCAAACCAATTTACATGCCTGAACTCAGCGACACAGTCCAACACAGTCCAGCATTCCACAATAATAGTGAGTTATATGAAGAAGTTGTTGACTGTAGCCATTTACAGCTCAACTTATTATTATGGCCCCGCATTATATACCTCATTTTTATACTTTTCTGCTGGATGGTTAAGACCAAGATAGATCAAGCCCTATATACCATAAGATGTAGATTTTGTTTCTGATGAGGTCTGTGAAGTCCCTCAGGGTTTATCTTGTAATCCTGTACCTTATGCTATAGATGCTTTGTCTGTGTCATCCATGTGGATGAGTCATGGCCAATGCTTGACCAGATTGCTCTCTGTGAGAGCCTGAGAAAAAAACTTTCTCTCCATGTGACTCTCCTCAGGCACACTATACATCATCAATCTCTTTCCTCTGTGGCTCCATAATCACCTTGACCAGAAATTTTGGGGCACAACTGAGGTTCATGATGTTACAGTACAGGTTCTCTTATGTCCTGAGTCTTCGCTGACCTTGAAAGGCTAGGGCCAAAATGTTGGCTGGCCTTGTGGCTCTTCTATTTCTCCAGTTTTGATCCGTGAACTTAGGTTATTAACCATCCAAAAGAAAAGCTGATTAATACCCTACAGCATATGCCATTCAGTTTGCCCTAACTATCTGACTCAATTCTTTTTAGTTGTTGTTTTACATTTCTATTTGTATTTCTTCTTTTGACTTCTTATACTAGGGAGACTATATGATATTTGCACATGTGTGTCTGGTTTATTTCACTTATGAGTATATGTTTAAGGGGTAACCGCTTCAATATAAATGCTTCAAGTTTATCATTCTTTATAGCTGAGTAATACTCCATTATATAGAAATACCACATCTTTTTCAACCATTCCTCATGTGATGGACATCTTGGTTGTTTCCTAGATTTTTCTATCACAAATTGTGCTGCTATAAACATAGGTACACATATATCACTATGATATAATGTTTTGAATTCCTCTGTGAAAATTCCCAGTAGGGAGATAGCTGGCCTGAGTGGGATTTCCAGTTCTACTCTTCTGAGGAGTCTCCACAATGGTTGTACCAGTCTATATTCTCACCACCAGTGAAGTGTTCCCTTTTCACCACAACCTCTCCAACATTTGTTGTTGGTTGATTTCCTTATGATAGCCATTTTTTCAAGAGTGAGATGGTATCTCAGTGTTGTTTTTATTTGCATTTCATGGACAGCTAGCAATGTGGAGCATTTTTTCACGTATTTATTCGCTTCTTTAATTTTGTCCTCTGAGAAGTATGTATTCATCTCAGATGCCCATTTCTAAATTGGGTCTTTAAATTTGAGGGCCCTGTTATATCTTAGTTCTTTACATATTCTAGACAGTAGTCCTCTGTACGATTGCCTATTAGTTAAGAGTTTTTCAAAATTTGTGGGTTGTCTTTTCACTTTGTTGACAATTTCTTTTGATGTGCAGAAACTCCTCAAAAAGAGTTGATCTCAGTTGTTGATTCTTTCAAGTGTTTCCTGTGCAAATATATCTTTCCTCATGAACACTTTACCAACCCATATGTCTTCGAAAGTTCCTCCTACTTTCTCTTCCAGGAGATTGAGTATTTCTGTTTTAATGTTTAGATCTTTAATCCATTTTGACTTTAGCTTAGTGCATGGTGGTAGAGCTGGGTCAAGTTTTAGTTTTTGGCATGTAGAAAGCCAGGTTTTCCAGTACCATTTACTAAAGAGGCTATATTTCTTCCAGTAAGCTTGTTTGGGCCTTTTATCAAAGATTAGGTGGCTGAGAGTATTTGCAGAGGCCTCTGTGTCTTCTACTCTATTTCACTGATCCTCAGGTCTATTTCCTTACCAATATCATGTTGATTTATTCACAATGGCTTTGTAGTATAATTTCAAGTCAGGAATTGTGATCCTGCCTTGTCTTTATTGGCCAAGATTGCCCTTGCTATTCTAGGTTGTTTGTGGTTCCAAATAAATTTTAGGAATGATTTCTCTAGGTCTGGGAGGTATGTTGGTGGAAGTTTGATAGCGATTGTATTAAATCTATACAGCAATTTTGGGAGTATGGCCATCTTTACAATATTGTTTTTTCCTACGCAGGAGCATGGAATATCTTTCCATTTTCTGAAATCCTCTATAAGCTCTTTTCTTAGGGTGTTGCAATTTTCTGTGAAAAGATCTTTGACTTCCTTGGTTAAGTGAATTCAAAAGTATTCCATTTTCCTCAGTGCTATTGTAAAAGGTATTGTTTCTACAGTTTCCCTTTCAGTGTGCTTGTTATCTGTGTAGAGGAATGCTATTGACTTTTGAGTACTGACTTTGTATCCTACTATGCTACTGAATTTCTGTATCAATTCTAGTAGTTTCTTGATGGAATTTTTTGGGTCTTCTATGTAAAGCATCATATCATCTCAAATAGAGATAATTTAACTTCTTCTTTACCTATTCCTATTCTTTTTATTTCTCTCTCTTTTCTAATGACTGTTGCTAATGATTCCAAAACTATATTGAATAGGAGAGGTGATAGAGGACATCCTTGTCTTGTACTTGATTTAAGAGTAAAAGATTTCAGTTTTTCCCCATTTAGGATTATATGAGCTTTTGGGTTGTCAAAGATGGCTTTTATAGAGTTAAGGTAGAGTCCATCTATTCCAATTTTCTGTAGGACCTTGAACATGAATGAGTGTTGGACTTTGTCAAAAGCTTTTCCTGCATCAATTGAGATGAGCATGTGGTTTTTAGATTTCAGTCTATTAATATGGTGTATTGCATTTATAGATTTTCGAATATTGAACCATCCTTGCATCCCTTGGATGAATCCTATCTGGTCATGGTGTATGATCTTCTTGACGATTTGCTATATTCTATTTGTTAGGATTTTATTGAGGATTTTTGCATCTATGTTCATGAGGGAGATTGGCCTGTAGTTCTCCTTTTTACTTGTCTCTTTCCCTGGTTTTGGAATCAGTATAATACTTACCTCCAGAAATTATTTTGGAAGGGTTGCTTCCTTTTCAATTTCATTGAAGAGTTTCAGGAATTTAGGGATTATATCTTCTACAAATTTCTTATAGTATTCAGCTATGAATCCATCGGGACCTGGACTTTTCTTTGTCGGTAGGCTTTTTATTACATTTCGTATTTTGGTGGCTGTTACTAGCCTGTTGACAGTTGTTATATCTTCTTGGTTCAGTTTTGGTAATTTGTACCTTTCGAGGAATCTGTCCATTTCTTCTGTGTCTTCTATTCTGTGAGTGTAAAGATTCTCGAAGTAACTATTGATAATCTTCTGAATTTCCACTGGGTCTGTGGTGATTTCACCCTTTTCATACCTTATCGCTTGTTCTTGAATTTTCTTTTGCCACTTTTTGATGAGGTTGGCAAGAGGCTTATCAACTTTATTTAGTTTTTCAAAAAACCAACTTTTTGATTTGTGGATTCTTTGAACTGTTTTCTTCATCTCAATTGAATTAATTTCTGTTCTAATCTTCATGATTTCTTCTCATAGTTGGGAAGGGTGTTGTTTAATTTCCCATAGTTGGGAAGAAATGGTTGGTTTTGTTTGCTCTTCTTTTTTTAGATGTCTCAGGTGAAATATTAGGGTGTTTCTTTGTTCCCATTCTGTTTTCCTAATGTATGAGTTCCTAGCTATGTTTTTCCCTCTAAGAACTGCTTTCATCGCATCCCATAAATTCTGGTAGGTTGTGCTTGAATTTTCATTGAATTGTATATATTGCTGAATTTCTTCTTTAATTTCTTCTGTGACCCATTGATTGCTGAATAGGGTGTTGTTTAATTTCCATGAATTTAGTGGGTTTTGCTGGTTTCTTTTGTCATTTAGTTCTAGTTTCAATGCACTGTAGTCAGATAATATGCATGGGATAATTTCTGTTTTCTTGCATATACTTACACATGAAGTCTGGACTAGTATGTGGTCTATTTTGGAAAATGACCCGCGTACAGCTGAAAAAATGTGTATTCAGCTGTGGTTGGTTGGAACATTCTGTATATGTCCACCAGGTCCATTTGTTCCAAGCTCTGGTTCAGTTCTGCTACTTCCTTGATAATTTTTTGTCTGGTTGATCTATCTTTTCAAGATAAGTGGGTGTTAAAGTCTCCTGTTAAGATTGTAGTCTTAGATATTAGGTTTTTTAATGTCCATTAAGATTTTTCTTACATAGTTGGGTGCTCCTGTGTTTGGTGCATAGATATTTATGAGTGCTACGTCTTCCTCTTGACTTTTTCCCCTGACTAATATGTAGTGGTCCTCTTTGTGTTTTTTGATCATTCTTGGTTTGAAGTTGAGACTGTCTGAGAACAGAATTGCTACTCCTGCTTTTTTCTGAGGTGCTGGGGCATGTAGTATTGTTTTCCATCCTTTGACTTTCAGCCTATGAATGTCCTTCTGAGTTAAGTGTGTTTCTTGTATACAGCACATTGTTGGATTTTGTTTCCTAATCCACTGTGACAGTCTATATCTCTTAATTGGTGAATTGAGTCCATTTATTGATGGTCGTAATTGAAATGTGTTCACTTATGTTTTTCATGATATTTACCTGCTATTGTTTACTCCTTTGTATCCTGTGTTCAATTGTCTGTCCTGTTTAGTGGGCTCCTTTCTTTCTCATTCATGGGGTTCTGGTCATTATGGTCTCTCTCTAGAACATCATTCTGTAACTTGTGAAGGGATAGCTTTGTCATCATTAAATTCTTTAGTTATTCTTTGACTTGGAAGTATTTCACTTCTCTATTAAACTTGAAAGAGAGTTTTGCACACTACAATAATCTGGGCTAGAATTTGTTTTCATACAGGACTTTAAGAACTCTGCTCCATGCTCTCCTTGCCTTCATGGTTTGTGTAGAGAAGTCGGCTGTCATTCTGATGGGTTTTCCTTTGAATGTGATCTGCTTCTTCTGTCTAGCAGCTTTCAATATGTTGCTCTTGTGCTGGACTTCTGGGACCTTGACTATTATATGTCTCGGTGTGTTTTTACTTGAGTTGAAGTTATTTGGTATCTGTATGCTTCAGTTACCTGAATGTTGATTTGTTTCCTCATATTTGGGATGTTTTCTGAGATTACTTCTGCCCATAATCTTTTTATATCACTTGTATTGTCTCCTTCATTCTCATTGATGCCAATTAGTCTCACATTGTTCACCCTGGTGTCATCTTGCAGGTGATGAATTATTTTTTACTGCATTCTCATTGTTTTTAAGAGATCCTTTCTCACCTTTTCACTAGCTGCACCAGCGTCCTCAGATCTGAACCTTTGTCTTTGTTTTCACTCAAAGAGTTTTGTAAACTCGTGATTGATATTTTTAGTTCTTCTATATCTCTTTGACTCTGTTTCATGCCTTCTATTTCTTTTCTGTATTGTTCATTCAAGGAATCTGTCATATTTCTGATCTCCTCTATTTTTTCATCCATGTCCTCTTTCAAGGTAGTCATTACTTTTTTTCTGCAGCATTTCTTCCAAGTTGGGCTTCCTCTATATATTTCCAGAGTTGTTTCTGTATTTCAGATGCTATGATTTCAAAGAATTTTTTTTCAAAGAATTCTTTTTTGATTTCAGAAATTATTTCTGCTTTGAGTTCCTCATGACCTTTCTGCTGTTGTTTCTTTGCTTCAGACACTGTTAATTCATACATTTCAGCTGGAATAGCGTTCTCTGCACTTGTTCTAGGTGAGCATTGGTTTTCCCCTAGATGTTTCTGGATTTGATTCTTTATGAATACATGCTCTGTATTCAAATATTTCTTTTTTATTTCAGGAATTAATTCTTGTCTGAGTTCCTCTATACCTTTCTGCTGTTGTTCCTTTGCTTCCGTATCTGTTAATTCATTGATTTCAGCTGAGCTAGTGTCCTCTGCACTTATGGTGGACTCTAGGCCTGAGATTGCATTTTTCCCCTTGTCTTTGTCATTTTGTATAGCACTGACCTTGGTGTAGAGCTTTGGTGCAGCTATAACCTTAGCCTGTTATGTGATTTGGGTGCCAGTCTATTAAATTTGAGATTATCCAGTTATGCCTGGCCTGGATCTAGCTGTTGCGTTCAGTTCTTTTTTGCTGCAGCTCCTGTGGTTCCCCTCTGTTGGTTCCCTGGTCAGGCAAGCATGAACTGGGATGCAGAGTAAGTAGTGAAAGTTCCCTCTATCTTGGCTGGCTTTGGGGTGGGGATCCACAAATTTCCCGGAGTTGGCCCTCATGTCTCAGGCAGGTCACTCTCTAGGTAGGCAGGCCTGGGCTTTGGTGGGTCAGCTGTGCTCCCAAAAGGATAGTGGATATTCTTAGTCACCACGTAGGCTGTGCTGAGTCAGCCAATGTGCTGGGTCCAGGGCCACAGGCCGGAACCAGAGAAGGCTGGGAAAGGTGCCTCTGGTGCCGCACACCTGGTGCTCTCACTCCCTGTAGAGTTGCGCTGAGTCTGGGGCCCCGGGATGAACTTGGGCATCACTGGGAAAGAAGGATCACTAGGAAAGGTCCCTCCGGCGTAGCAGGTCTGGAGCCCTCACTCCCTGTAGAGCTGCGCAGGGTCTGGGGCCCCCCCTACATATCTGTTTATGTCCTAAAGCTAAGAGAGGAAGAGAGAGAGAGAGAGAGAGAGAGAGAGAGAGAGAGAGAGAGTTTTTTTTTAAAGAAGCTGGTAGTTTAGAAATGATAGCAAGGCAAAAGTAACACATAAATATTTAAATCAAGCTCAGGGGCCAGGATTCAGTCCCTCTATCTACCATGGCAGGCCCCGCACCCAAGACACACTGAGAAGGCAAATGAGACTGGGTGAGGTCGCACGCACCTATAATTCCAGCTCTTGGGAGGCTGTAAAGAGGTGAATTACTATAAGTCCGATCTAGTAGTGAGAACCTGGACCCCTGTAGACCTTTCCTTAAAATAGAGGGAAAAAAAGATTTAAATAATTTTTGCTGTGTTAAAAATATTTTTTTCTTTTTTCAAAGTCTACAGTAAAAATTAAAATTAATCCAGATTATTATTTATTCCCATTATTTTATTAAATAATGTCTTTGGGCCAGATATTTTTTTGCTTAAAAAAAAGTTAGAATTCCACTATTTCATACAACACTAAAAATACTTGTGGTAGAAACAAAATTTAGTTTTGGTTTTGAAATTTACAACATGGAAAAGCCATAGATTTGGGGAGAGAGGAAATACTTATTATATTAAGCAGAGTGGGGTACTTGACACAGTACAGGCAAAAAACAGAAAAACACAGTCAACGGGAAAGAAAGAGAATAATATATTGTATGTTACTCATGCTAAGGAAGGAGATGATTTAAATAAGAGAAAATACGTCAAATACAGTGATGTCAAATACAGCAGAAAGATTAAAAAACAATAAGAATTCAGGAAATAACTCTGTCATTTGGAACCACTGGTCACTATTACCCTTAAATGGAGTACTTTTGTACACTGGTTGGTCTGAAGTCATGTATAATCTTTGCAATGTTCTTGTAAGAAATTCAGGTTTCTCTTTTAAACATGAAACAAGAAAAGATGGACTAGCAGTGTTTAAAGAGAATGAGACTAAGGAAAGACACTATAGTGTGGAAGAGAAATAAAAATGTTAGAAGATAAGTCAAAAGAACCAGGAGAAGTTGTTTGAAAGTGTAAAGGTTAGAGGACAAAAGTCTCAAAACTTTTGTGTGTGAAAGTGGAGGAAAATCACAGGAGAAGAAATGTTTTTTTTTCAGGCAAGGTGGTGAAGGGAAACATTAAAATTTTAAATGAAAACATACTCAAGATGTCTTCCAGGACCAAATGGATGCGCCCAGCAGGCCTAATAACTGAACACTTTTTGCTTTGTGTAACCCTGTCTCTGCTGCTTTGTATAATTGATAACTTCACAATGTTATAGGACAATTCTTCTCCTCTGAAACCCATGCTTTGTATAAATGATGGCATTGTGATGTAACCTGAAATGTCTAAACTCCTTCAGCAAACCATGATGTCACCCAACTCTTCTGTCATATGTGCCAACTCTGCCTATGTACCTCTCCACTCACTTTCCCTTTAAAAGCCCTGAAACCCTGCTAGATGGAGCTCTGATTCTTTGGGAAGATCTTAGTCAGAAGCCCACCAGTATGATAAACTGCCTCATAACTCCTTGGTACTGTTTCTTCCCTTGTTTGGTCTATTCTCTATAAAATTTCTTGGTTCCCTGACTAGGAAGGCCATACTGATGACTTGGGTCACTGGCTGAGGCCTGGCAGCCATAGCGAGGACCTCTCTTGGCTTCTGGATGGAAGACATTCCCTTTATTTATCCTTTCTTGACATCCTCTCAGAAGGCTGCAATGAAAGTCCTCTCTTGGTGCTAACGTCTCTCATTAGACCCAAAGGGGGAAAAGTACAGAGTTGGGTAGGTCTTCAAGTAAGGTAAGGTAAGGTCTTGTGGGTGCCCCAGTCAGTCTGTCAATATGTTGATTAATCCTGCTCATCCAAACAGAGGGAAAACCTGATTACCTTTCATCAATTTGCCAGTTTAGGCTACACACAAAGAAAAAAGGGGTGAGGATGTTTAACCTCTGAGTACCTGTGGAGTGGTTGTTGAGTGACTGTGTAACTGTTACCAACAGACGGAAAAGTAATAGGCTGTTCCATCTATGCTCCATGACAAAAGGCTGTCTGGGACCTCAGAACTATGAAGCTTGATTTGGTTCCAACCTGTGGTTTTGTGGATGTGTCTAACCTACCATTGCTTCTCTATAGCCTGGATGGTCCCAGTGTTACTGAAAGGCAAACAGCCAGATGAGCATCTTTTACTGAGGGGCCCCCATATTTCATTTGTTGTGCCATCATTCAAGGACATGCCACATACACTAAGGGATATAGGATGGGATCCAATTAGTCAAAGCTTATAGTTCTGGAATATATTTTAAAGAATTTTTTTTTTGCATAATCAGCGATTGAACTCAGGACCTTATGTTTGCCAGGCAATTGCTTATTCTACTGAGCTATCTCCCCAGACCCAAGGATTTTTTTAAAGGCTTTTTCTGGTGATAACAGAGTTAAAATGAAACCAAACAGACTCTGTCCTTGAATAAGACTCCCTAAAATAAAGTCTTCCTGAGGATTCCTCTTTGACAGATATATCATCCTTTAGCAGCCACTACAGCTGCCAGAACCTACAGTTTCCCAGGGCCATTCCGTCCCATTCCTGCTCCTGGTTCCTCTACTCCCAGCCAATTGAGCAAGTTCTAGCCACTAGCTTCTGTTGCCAGCCCTCTACCAGTCAGATATTGCCTGCTTTCTATCACAGAGGCCTTCTGCTTTACAGCTGCCCTTACATGCCTGCCCTGGTCAGATGGCATCATCTAACACCCACTTGGGATGACTGTCATCAACTCCTTCTGACTGTCCAGTATTGAGGAAAACTGCCAAATTTTAATAGTAGCTGAGAACTGGCTGGAGGAGCAGTTCCTGCTTCATTGGCCACCCTGACAGATGGGTAACTTTAGCCTTTCCAAAGTACTGCCACAACTGAGATTACAACACCCTAGAGAGAAACAACGCAATTCACAGAGACTAAGTGCTTCTCAAAGGCAAAGTTAGGGGCTAAAATCCATCAATATATCAAAAGTTACTACTGCTCCCCAGAATCCTGATAAATCCCTTCAGACATTCATGAGAGACTCTGTAATGACCATAGGGTTTACACTCCATTTGACCCTGAAGCTCCCAAAAATCGAGAGATGGCAGATACCACCTCAATTGCACAAGAAAGACCTGGATATGTCAAGAAATTCCAGTCTGGTATGGCCATATCCTCTGGTCAAAGACCAGTATCAAAGATGAAAGAGCTAGGGACACTAAAAATATAAATACCCAATTAAGATAAGGATTTTCAACAACTTAAACTTAGATCAAATGACAACTCTTTCATCACTCTGATAGGTTCTGACTAGGCCAGACCATGTTCTCTTCTTCAACTGAGTTAGTGGGAACTCAAGTCCATGTCCACATAGGGGCCAACCCATGACTTTCATGGTAGACAGTAAAATAGAACTCCATTAGTTATCTAAACTATTGCCCCTATGTAAGGAAAAGGTTACCATCAACAGGGCAACTGGGACTCCTGCCTCTCGCCCTTTCTGCTAGGCACAAACCTGCAGCCTGGGAGTACATCAGGTTACACATGAGTTGCTCTGCCTACTGGAGTTCCCAATCCCAATCAAGGGAAGAGATATCTTATCTAAATTAGGAACCACCATTACCTTCTCTCTGGGACAATCTGCTTCTCTGTCCCCCCAGCTCCACATTTCTTATTTGCTGTCGTGGTCCAACAGAAAGGAAAATGGCAATTGATAGATACACAGATAAAAACAACAATAAAATTCTAAAGACTTTCCCTGAAGTTGAGCCATCAGCCACCTGCCTCTGATTGTGAACCATCCAAGGACAGCCCTTGCCTGCATCATGATGTACTCCATGACATGAGACTCAACTACAAATTCAACCACACATCCAAGAACTTCAAAACTGCAAGATACTCACAGACTGTCAAACACCTTGAAGGATTTAAAAATCACTGTCTTTGGATAAGCCCTCAAAATTGGTTTCCTGGCACAGAATAAGTGTTCTTCTCTAATACATTGGTGATCCTCTTCTGGATAATTACACCCAAACTACTTGTTAGAAAGGCACAAAATCTCTGCACAGCATCTCAAAAAACTTGCAAAAAGGCATAGATCTTCAAGTAAAAATCAGATATCTAGGATTTGACTAAAATCAGGGACATCATGACCTTGAACTGAAGAAAAGCTCATCTGCCTCATGCTAGTCTCAAACACAAAAAAATTTTTTAAAACTCCACAAATTCCTTGAAACTTCTGCCTTCTACAGAATCTAGATCTCTGAGTTCACAGCAAAAAGTAAGACCTCTACACAATGACTTGTCTAGAAAAGACTCTGACACTTCTAAAGTGAAACCCAAAATAAGAAAAAGCTTTCAATGACACTAAAAAGCCCCTCTCTATAGGCTCAGAGTTGGTAATTTCATATATAACTCACCCATTCAACTTGTGTTTTGATAAATAATGACATGTGGCTTTAAAGATACTCAGACTATGGGCTCCTTGAAGTGCCCAGTGACCTACCTGTCAAAACACTAGGATACAGTTTCTAAGAGATTTTTCCCCTTGCTTCTACACTCTGGCAGCCACTCTCCTTCTGATTAAGAAAACTGACAAGCTTATCATAGGTCAAGACCTAACCATCCAGATGCTACATGCTGTACTGACCCTCCTGAATAACCATGGGCATCACTGGCTCTCCAAAACTTGGGCCACCCAGTACCAAGGACTCTTATGCAAATTCATCAACTTACTTTCCAAATTATTAAAACTCTGAATCCAACCATCTTCCAGTCCATGGAGCTTGGCTGCTCCCCACCCCCAGCCATGATTATCTTACTTTGACTGGTAAGTTTTTTGCTAACCAGCCGGATCTGGAGATAGAGTCCTTGTCTGATGCTGAGTATATCCTGTTCATGAGTGGAAGTACCTTGGTCAAAGATAAAATATGCAAAGCTAGATATATTTTTGTTGGCATGGAGGAGGTGGCCCTAGCTGGGCTTCTTCCCCCTAACTGGTCTCAGTGAGTAGAACTGCGGGCCTTAATACAAGCTCTCAACTGGGCTAAAAGGAAAAAGGTAAACATACACAGATTCAAGGTAGGCTTTTGCCACTGTTCATTTCAAGGGAATGCTATACAAGGGGCATGAATTTCTGATAGCAGAAAGAAAATTTCTGATAGAGGATGAATTTCTAAAAACAAAGATGAAATTTGTCAACTCTTGATTGCACTTTGAAAACCTGAGAAAGTTGCTATTATCCATTGTGAAGACACCAAAAATTAAAAGATACTTATGCTTGGCAACCATAAAGCAGATAAAACTGCCAAATTTGCAAGAGAAGACCCCACCTGGGGGACAAATGATTTATTGCAGAACCTGAAAGCCCTACATGAAATACCTCCAAAGCTGTCCTCAGTCTCCACCACAGGCCCCTCCAATACTCCAAGGAAAAATTAAATGGGCACAAAAGAAGGGTTCCATGTGAACCCAAACAGTGTGTAAACTTTACCAAACAGTCATATCCTAGTTCCACAGGATTTGGCCCATGCCTAGGCAAAATGCCATCATGACATCACACATGAAGGAAAAACTGCCATAAGTCAGCTTCTAAACCACTACTACTACATTCCAAAGCTATCTTCCATCTAAGTCACTACTATTATATTCTGAAATTATCACCTATGTTAGTCAGGGTTGTCAAATCTATGTGAGGACTGAACCTTCATCTGGTCCTAAGCCCCCACCCAGTATTCAACATGCTGAACTTCCCTTTCTGAAGACCTATAATTAGGTTTTTACAGAAGTAAGGCCATGTACTTGTTTGTACTTAATCTGGGTAGAGAAAGGCATTCCCTACCAGAACAGAGAAAGCTACTGTAGTCTATAGAGAAATTAAGCCCCAGATATGGGCTGCACCTAACATCAGGCAATAACAAAGAACCTGAATTTGTGACCTAGAAACTGACTAAAGAATTAAAAATCATTTGCAACTTACATACCAAATGCAAGCCACCAGGTTCTGGAAAAGTTGCGAGGATACATAGGACCTTAGCTATATGTTGACTAAATATCACCAAGAACCCAGGCACCATGAGTAGGTTTGCTTCCTATGGCCCTCCTCAAGGTCCAAAGATCACCTGGGCCTCGGGATATATGCCCCTTGAAGTCTTGTATGGATGACTTCTACCCATAAACAGGGGTCTCCAGGGAGACCTATGACAGCTAGGTAACATATTTCTGCAGGAACAACTTTCACAGCTGGGAAAACCTTTTCTCTGATGTCCAATAAACATTCAATCCAGTGGGCCTAGTATACATAAAAGATTGAAAAGATGAATCCCTATAATCCACCTGAAAGGGCTCCTAGTTAATTATTTTGACCACTTCTGCAATGATAAATGTCTCTTAGATCCAGCCAAGAATCCATCATTCATGGATCATGAAAGCTCACCCAGACAACTTCTGGAAAGCCTACCCAGATGGATAAACTCTCCTAGAGACAACCCTGATGAGATGACACACTTAAAGCACTGCTCTTGTCACTCTGGAAGCTAAAAGATCAACACATGGTTGAAGACTGGAGGGATACCATACACCAGAGCACCTGATTGATTCATGTTCTGCTACCCAGTTTGGTTTCTGATCACTTTCCTATTAATCACAGTATTTGCTAGGATGCTGGGCTGTGTCTCTAGAGGTTTGGAAATTCTCCTGTCATGGTTATTTTTGTCCTCTTCTATATTGTGTAATCATAAGATTAAGTACTCTAAACTGCCTTTCTTACAGTTACAATGACTGCCATAACTAATTGGCATCTGTTCCTGCTGAGCCTGATTGGCCCACACATCTGCCAGGCAAACTTAGGGCACTGGGGATTACACACCTAATTTTATGAAACTAACCCCATAATGATTGATTCTCAACCAGACCAAATGAGTGCCCTCTCTATCTAAAGTGTATCTTTATTTTGATGCATGTCCAATTCAAGCCAAAAATCTCAGATCAGGACAGTCATGACTATCTTATAGGATGTGGAAGATTACAATGACAATGAAAGTATCAAGCAAATAACAAATGTATCTGTCTTGAATGGCACCAGAAAAAGCTACAAGAATAAGGGCAAAACAGATGTCACATTCTGCTCTAGGTAGGACTGCATTATAGACTTTGGGGGAGGAGAGTGTCTCCAAATAGCCTTCTGACTCAGCTCCCATCCGATCTAAACTGCCAACAGCAGCCTGTAATCTTGTAAAATGCACTAGTAAGAGCTCCACCCATCAAGAATGTGAGTCTAGTCACCAGATGAGCATCTGGGTAAATGGGAAGGATTTGGGTCTATTTACTATACTGAAAATCATGAAAGTTTGACTTTCCCATTGCACATCAAAATCCCTACCCTGAAGGCACCTTTGTTCCCAGTGGTCTCTGTGACTAAATTACACAACATCCCACATATGCCCACCAACCTCACCAAAAGCATGGCCCAGTGGTACTGGCAGTTTGGGTCAGGATAGCCATAGTGGGAAGTATGGCCCTTGGTGCTCTGCCCTCATTGTGGGCCAACAGTAACACTTATAGTTAGGCACTCAAATAAAAGATACTTATACAGCAGTTCTGAGAACTCTGGGCACATTACAGGAGCAAAGTGATTCTTTTGCAGTGGTGATCACCAAAATGCGGAACTGTAGACCTCCTCACTGCTCAACAGGGAGGCACTTCAGTATTTTTAGAAAAAGTAATGATGCTATTATGCTAATAAGTCTGGTTTTGCTAGCAAAACTGCCTGCCAGTTACAGGAACAGATGAAGATGGGCTCCTATTGGTGGAGCTTCCTGGGAAACTGGAAGCCATGAGTAGGGGCTCTATTGAGACCATCAACTGCCCTCTTCTTTACATTTATAATAGGAGCCTGCCTATTAAATTGGCTTACCTCTTTCAACACAAACCAAACAAACAGCATCAGATGGCTCTTGGATGAGGTCCCTCTTACATAGCCCAAACAGCCATCCCTGAAAATGATTTTTCTAATTAACTAAAAACAGGGGGAAGTGAAGATGGAAATTAAAACTGTAAATGAAAGCCTACTTCTTCTTCAGCAATCCATGAGGTCACTCAACCCTCCAACCATATATGCCAAATCTGCCAGTGTATTTCCCTACTCATTTTTCCTTTGAAAGCTCCAAAACCCTACCTGATATGGCTGTGACATTTTAGGAGATACCCTTGTGAAAAGTCCACTGGTATAACAATGAGCCTCCTTACCTTCTTCCTGCCATTTCTTCCCATGTTTTGTCTGTTTTCTAGAATAGTGGCACACATGTGCAATTGCATCATTCAGGAGGCTGAGGCTAGAGGAGTGCCACAAGTGGGAGGCTGCCCTGCACTACATAATGAACTCTAGGCCAGCCTCAACTACAGAATGAGATCCTATTTCAAAAACATAAATAAATAAAACTTTTTTTTTTCTCAGAGAGGGACAGAATCAGGTAAACACCAATGGGAAACAAATCCAAGGATCTCAGAGATAGAAAGAAGAGATGTTTAAGGGGACTTACAAAAGCCTGAGGTGTCTAGGCAGAGGATGAGTTGATGCATTGTTAGCACTGAGTTCTTAAAAGAGAAACTTAGAAAAAGATGCTCCCATTTAGAAACATGGCAATCCACACACCCTTTCTGAGTACTAGGGGATCACTGCTGAGATGAGTGAACACGAATCTGTAGTCATCCAAAGCTTGATTCCCTGGGATTAAGCACAGAAACGAAAGGCACCCAAATGTCCGCACCTCATGGTTAATGCTGTGGTCAGGGATACACTGTGGCTCCCTGATAAAAAAGATCATTTGGGTTGGTATCTCAATAAAGGCACCATGAGACTAGAGAATTTAAACAATCCTTGCAGTGTTCCAAAGTAAGATTACAGAGAGGCTGGAGAGCTAATCAGTGAAAGAATAATAGACAGGTGAAAAGACAAAAGATTTCCAAAGAGGCAGATAGGAGAACCTGAGCACTTTGAGGTGAGAACTGCTTCCAGCAAGAGAAAATAATGAGATCAAATACAATGATGAGTACCTCGGCTGATCAAGTCATTGATACTGATGACTGGAAATGAAATGGAAAGAATTGCAAGTAGTGAAATAGTTAAGTATAAAATAAGCAAAATTTAGAAAGTCACTGGCATGGAAAATAATGAAAATCTTCCTAAGATAGAGGAATGTAAATAATTCAATATCCTACTCTGAACACATGGACCATAATGAGGAAAGTAATATAGCATGAAGCCAAAAGATGACTGTGGCAAGGGTAGGTGGGAAATAGCAACATCAAAGCCATATTAGTCTTTTTATAGAGCAGAATATTTACCAGGAGAAAAACAGTTTTTGTCTCAGAGAGAGGGACAGAAGGGGACCCAAGTAGGTTGCCTGATAGTCATGTCAGCCTTGGTGCAAAAGTGTTGAATGAAATGAAGTTCAGCTTTCTTTGAAATCTAAAATCTCACACTGAAATATACCTTACAGGAGGAGAAATTACTGAGAGATGATGAAGACAACACTCATAAGGCAGCAGGGGGATAAAAATTTAGCCCTTCTTTTGATCTCTGAGAATGAAGGAAAAACATTGGTGTAACTATTAACTCCTCACTGTAGTAATGAAAAGCAACTTTAGTCATTAATTAACTGATAAACATGTCTATTTTCCAATAAACTATAGATGAGAGGTTTGAGTTTCATGTAATACTTATGTCACAAAATTTTTTTCTTTTATACTTACTATCATTAAAAGCATTCCTAGCTCACTGTGACAGGTTAGATTTGATCTTCAGGACCATGCTTTTTCAACCTCTGAGTCATGAAATATGACAGAAGGTGTTTCTATGTGCCCAGACACTAGAAAGCTACCAAGAAAAACTCAGAGAAATTGAGTTTTTGGAAGAAAAGATTGGATTCAAAAATATCTATCATGGGCCAGCTAGATAGCTCAGTGAGTTAAAGTGCCTGCTTAGACAGACACAAGGGATGGGTTTCGATCCCCAGCATGCTGCACTGGCCCCACTCCTGGGGCATGCTGAAAAATAGAGACTGGGCATGGTGGCGTGCACCTGTAATCCCAGCTCTTGGGAGGCTGAAAACAGGTAAGCACTCCAAGTCTGATCTGTGTAGTGTAATCCTGGAAACCCTGTACTAAATACAATAAATAAATATTTAAACAATCAAAAAATACACATCCCTCCAAAAAATAAAACTATTAAAATAGTGGCTAGGGATAAATTATCTATAATGAATCATGACACTAAAACATATTAAATGTGGCTTCCAAAATACTTGCTAGAGATGAGAACTAAAGATACACTGGGCTCAGAAAATGACATT
This sequence comes from Ctenomys sociabilis, assembly GCA_004027165.1. Taxonomy (NCBI): domain Eukaryota; kingdom Metazoa; phylum Chordata; class Mammalia; order Rodentia; family Ctenomyidae; genus Ctenomys; species Ctenomys sociabilis. The sequence goes on from PVKA01004222.1 coordinate 39,684, forward strand.
TGGAAAGTGTTTTCAGCCATAGTTTGAAGGGAATATGAGTTTACTATACCTGAGATAATAAAGTCCACAAAGAAGACTTCTATATCAACTTCAGAACACATCACTTAGTGATCAATAAGCCATCTTGGATGATCCCATCAGGTCCACCTTCAGTTTTAGACAACCTAAGATTAGTTTCTCAGCTTGAGCCATTGAGAACTGGGACCTGAAGATGATTTGTGCATGTCCAGCCTCCCCTTGGACAGACCAACAGGGCTACAGCCTCCGTTGGAGCTGCCCAGCCTACTAATAGATGTTACAGATGGAATCGGGGAAGGGAGTCCAGCCACAGAGGCTGGAGCTTCCTTAGGGACTTATTAGCAAGTTGCAATAGAAATAGCACAAAATATAAGCTTGTACTGCTCAAAATCTAAAGCAAGTTTGCTTCTAACCTTCTTCATTATCTTCCAAAGGCAAGAGGAGTAAGAAATACCAAGTGTCTTCTCACAGGCATTCAAACTTGCTTTTAATTCTTAACTAGCAAGTTAAGCATTACTATTTCCATTCCATAAAGGAGAACAATGTAAGTAACTTGGTCAAGCTTATGCAGTTACTAAAACAGAATTCTTATGGGATTTTTATCTGATTTTAAAACTCATGCCCGTATACTAAACCATACTGGCTTCCTGCACTTTACATAATTCACATGTAAAGCAAAGGAATGCTGCCAAGTTGCTGATTTCCCTGTAGTCTCCAGCACTCTGTGATACACACACAGAAGTATGACTGCCTTTTGGAGATAGAAAATAAAACATTCCCCCACGTGCTTTGTGACACCATTCCCCTTCTAATTTAATGCCATCTTCTCACATTGCAAGAGGAATAGATGCCCAAATTCAAAGCTATTGGAAGATGTTAATGGAAGATATTCATTCAGATTCAGTGTGTACATGACCCAAATAGGCAGTAGGGGCACTGGGTATTCATTCTTTCCATGGGTTCCAAAAGAAAGTGTTCAGAGATAAAATAAAAATTGAATAATGTGACAAAATACGTCAGTTATTGAAGTCATGAGGTAAAAAGTACAAACCAACTTTCTAACTGACATATTTCTTTCAAGTGACAAATAACAAAGGCTAATCTTAAAGAAATTATTTTCTCTTTTTTGCTCTGCTCTTTTAGTGCACTTTGATTGAAAACATTAAATTCAACAAAGTATTTCCAACACCATCATTAGTAAAAAGATGGAAAAACACAGAAAAAATGAATGAAAGAATATTCACCTCTGAGAGAAACAAGATCCTGGAAACATTTCTACACTGAGAAGCACTGCTAAGTGGGATGTTAAAAACAATGAAATGTACTTAAGAAGCAACTATATAAAAAATAAAAATAAAAAAGAAGCAACTATATATATTTTTTAAAATCCCTACATGGACATCTACAAATACCATAACAATGCTTATTATAATTCATATCTTTCATATATGAGAAACTAATATAACTATTGTAATACATATTGTGATCAAGGAAAAAGTTAACATAGGCTTTATATTTGAGAAAGAAAAGGAAGGAAGGAAGGAAGGAAGGAAGGAAGGAAGGAAGGAAGGAAGGAAGGAAGGAAGGAAGGAAGGAAGGAAGGAGGTAAGGCAGGAAGGAGGGATGGAGGGAGGGAAAAACGGAAGGAAGGAAGGAGGGAAAAAAGGAAAGAAGAAAGGGAGACAAAGAAACTTTTTATTAGTGTGTGCTTTCAACACATAATGACTCCATTCATCTTGGGAAGCTGGTATGTGTGCACTGCATATCCTAAGTTTTTTAACCCCCTTTTCCCTTCCCTTCCTCCTCCCTCTCTTACCTACTTCTGAGTTCAGTTTTCGAAAGATTTTGATTTTTCTCCTTCATTATTAGATGAATCAGATCTTTGAAAGTCAAATTATTTGTGCTTAAACCAGTATTGCTTTTTCAATGAGTTATTAATATATTCTTGTTTTACAAAGAGCAGCACTTTTCCCCCATTATTTGTGAACCATGCCTATGAAGAGATAGAACAAGTCAGGAGACCTGACAGAAAACTCATGACGCTGTGCACTGAGCTGTGACTTTGGGTAAAGGTGTTTGCACACATTTCACCGTGTCCCCTGAGTGCAAGCTTTGGGACACTGTTGAGTTACTGATACACTTCAGAGAAAAACAACATCAAAGAGCATTGTTTTGATTGAACGAGAAAGGACAAAGCATGACACATTTGGGTACTTTACCAAGAATTGATTGGAATCTAAGGGAAACATCAAAGTGTAAAGAAAGAGAAAACACTGGTTTCATATTTTCCTTGTTATAAATAAAACTGTAGATTGTAAATTGTCATTAATGATATCAAAGCAAGTATTTTATTTACATCTCAAAACATCCAAATCATTGACCTAAGGAAGGAAGCTCTACTGCAAAGTGTAAGAGCTTAATTAGCTAAACTCTCCTGCCCCCATCCTGTGTCCCCCAGCCATGGGTTCAAGACAAGACTTGCTTCAACCAACAGGAGTAAGAAAATTCTGTAGAGCTACTCATGGGAGTGCTTCTGCTGCAGCTGGAATGGAGCAAGGGAGACAGTCGTGCACCCAGCTCCCGCACTCACCAGAGATAAGGTCTTTTACCTTAAACCAAATTTTCACAGCAAAGTATGGTTTGATGTGGGTTCAGTATGAATGTAGAGAAATCAATTGTCTCTGACTTACTTGGAAAGTACAGCTTTCTTAACCTGTGTGAAAACCTTGCAGAGGACTGGGTAACACCTGAGAGGCTATAAGCAAATATTTTCTTCGCTATTTCCTTATTGGACTTCAAGGTCATTTATCTTCAATAGAAACGGGTCATCCAAACCCATTTGCTAGGAGGTGCAAATGAGACTAAATCTCCAAATATTGTCAGAATATGTATGGGTGAGTAATAATTATGACTTATTCTCTGTCATTAGTACTTGCTTGCTTAGTCAGTCATGATTAAACCTTAATCAACTTGGAACAGAGCTATTGTAAATATAGTAGATAAATATACAGAATTAAATACTGAGTAAAATATGAGTAATGATTTTTATCAAAAAGGCAAGGTACAACTCATCTCTTCCTTTCTCTTTAGTAAATGACCCAAATACCATGCTCCTCCCACTCAAAGATTAAATCTAAAATACATTATCCTAGCAAGCCATCCTTTCTACCAAATCATCCTATTATATCCTTTTGATGAATTTTATATTTTTAAATGGGGCAGGGAAAATCTTGGAAATATTTCATCACTGTGGCAGCAGTAAAACTGTGGGGTGTGATTTTTTTCTCATAATCATCTAGGTAAATATATAAATGAAACAGTGTGTCTGGCAGTATTTTTATTGGTAGTATTTAAAGACTTGTTTCAGTTTGCAAAAGCAATTTATATTTGCGCATGGTTTATTTTTCTGATAGCTTGGAGGAATTTCTCAGATTTCTGATGTTTCCAAGCAATATGGTGTTTACAACAAATCTCTTACAAGTCTACCAGCAAATTTTCTTAAGTGGAAGTATTTTTCTCTATTATTTTTCTTCTGATTGTAATAGTTTCTGTGGGCTTCTCTAAAACATTTCAGGAGTGAAATATGAGTAGCACAAAGCAAAATTGTGATTACAGAGAATAAAATGGTATTACAAAAGAGTGTATTAGCACTGATATTTAATATATTTCTCAGCTCTATAGAAGAGTTCTGGATATAAATGTCCACGTATACTATTAAAGTTCATTATTTTTTTTGTTTTGTTTCTTCAAAAATAAAAATAAATGATATTAGGAAAGTCAGTCAATTACTTTTGCACATGATCAAGGCTTAATAGAGCCAAACAGAATTTACATTTTCTAATACTCTGTGGAAACTAAAAATTGTTCCTACTCTACAACTGAGTTGTAATGTTTTTGTTGTATTATTTAAAATATTAATCATTTGAACAAGAACATTTTAAATATTTTTATACTTTCATGTTTTTGAAACACGATGCTTGGAAGTATATATACAGTGTGGAATAATTTAAAATGCATGAGAGCCAGGTGGGCTGTATTCCCAGCACTCAGGAGGCTGAGGCAGGAGGACTTGGCCACCATTTGAGTGCAGTCTGGACTATCAAGTGAGTTCAAAGCTACTCTGAATTATATAGTGAGACCCTGTGTCGAAAAAAAAGAAAGGAGGAGAAGGAAGAAGAAAAGGAGAGGAAGGAGAAGAAGGAGGAGGAGGAGGAGAAGGAGAAGGAAGGAAGCATGGGAAATTTTACCTGTGCTTTATCAAAAAAGCACAAAATTTTTTTTAAATTAAAGAAAATTCATGTATATCATCTATTTAGAAGCTTTTGGTGATACAAAACATATTAATAAATAACTAGTAATTCCTTGGGAGAAAACGGGTATGTATACTTTTGGAGTGGAATGTTATATTCCTAACTAGCTTTATTTAAGAACAACCTTAGCATAAAAGTATCATAATTTTCATAGCCATATCATGATTATACACTTTGAAAAGTATACATTTCTTTTACTTATGTGTTTTAAATGTATGTTGCTGATTTTGTTTCTCAGATAATTTCTAAACTTGTTACTGGTCTTAAATTTTTCTAGCCTTAAATTTTTAAGAAGTTAGAAAACAATGATTTCGTTTATCTGGTAAATTTCAAAGCTACATTCTAGGGTGCTATGGAAAGCTGGAGATTTCTTTATAAGCACTACAGCCTTTCCTAAGAAAGTTTGGATTTTCTAGTATATGTTTGTCTGCTAAGTAGAAGGACTGTGGGACTTTCAACTCACTGAGTCCTGGTTGTCTGGATGTCTGTCCGGGGACCCTACTTGGTCATACAAAGGAACACAACGTGAATGAGTGTCACCAGCAGCAGCAGCAGTTTAATAATCCAGCCCATACCACCACACTTTACTTCAGGAGGACAGGGAAGTTTATCTTCCATGTACCCGGAAGTAGAGAAGTGTTGGATATAGGTGAGCACTGATAATCTAACAAAACTACTCATGATACTAGGCAGTTTCCACAGCACATATTGTATGCACACTGAACTAAAATATTTTCAAATAATGTGAACCATCCCACAAGCAGGCGGGAGCATGCTCCTCAGTGAGTTCATTCCCGAGAAGCTGACAGAAGGCCAAGGTTTCTATGTGAAACAGTGTACAGCAGGGCAGCTCACTTCAGTTCTGAAAGTAATGCTTTTCAAACTCCCGAAAGCACTTTGAAAGTGTCTATGTAATCTCTTACAGAAATTTAAGGAGAGAAGTAACACCTAGCATTTTTCAAAATGTGAATTATCCCAAATTAGGCAATTTCCAACTTGTTTTATTAATTTTCTTAATTGAAAGATAATAGTATATGTTTTCATCGTGTACAACACGATGCTTGGAAGCATACATACAGTGTGGAATGGCTAACTCGAAGGAATGCGTCCCCTCGTGCTTACCACTTCTGTGGTTACGACCCAGCTAAGTCTGGTAGTATGCACCATTTACAATAGCCTTGTCCTGGAATTTTTAAATGCATTCTATATCTGTACCAAAATTATTAGATTTCCTATCTAAAATCTTTGTAAAATTTCATAAAGAAGTTTTTCTTTATTTTTGTATCTCTTTTTTGTTTTGAATTCATTCTTCTATATCTCACTAGATTCATCCTAATTTCACAAAATTTTGTTCATATATTTCTTTACTCCGGAATGGCTTTTATAGCAAAAATATAAATTTAATTTAATTTTTTAAATTTTCTAAAATTGATTCTAAATTTTTAAAGATACGTCCTTTGAGTAATATAATTATTGACAGGAAATATTTTATCAAAATAGGCTGTCTAATGTGAATATGTTAATGTTAAAATATTGGTAAATATATTAAAAACAATGAAAGAGAGCTCAGTGAGATGATAGGGTTGGATTTTTCTCAGAAGTCTACAAAAATGTTAGTCATTGCAAGACTGAGTTAGAATCAGTATTTCTTAAAAAATTTTAGAGTGTAGGGAGAGGGATCTAGTTCAGTGGCATAAAGACCTGCCTGGCAAGCATCAGGTCTTGAGTCTGATCCCTACAAAAAACAATAATTTTACAATTTTAGATTATTATTACATGTGCATAGTATGTGATGTTTGCACTCCTTGTGGGAAGTTGCTGTGTGGACATCACACGTCTTAGTTCCTTCCCTACTCCCCAGTTTTTTTAGGTGGCCAGCTCAGCCCTGGTGGCTGGTGCTGAATATGGTGCCTAGGATCTGTGGTCCCTGCATCCTTCCTAAGGTCCCCTGAGCAGGCACTGTGGGCCGCTGAGCTATCTCAGCAGCCCCTCCATTTGTTTCATACATGCTTGCCGTATATAAAGTTTACATCCCTAGTGTGCAGTTAATTGGCAGAGGTGCATAGCACATCTTAACTCTTTCTTTCATCCCTATCCTTCCCCCATTCCAATCTCTTGATTCCCTTTCCCTTTGAGAAAGATCTACTTTCCTGCTTCCTATTATCTATCTTTTATTTTGCTCATTTTTATAATGGATTTCTCACATAAGAAAAATCATGTGATATTTAAGCTTGCACTTCTGATTTATTGTACTTAACATTATTGTCTCAAGGTGCTTCTATTTTCCTACAAATGACTCAAGCTTACCTTACTTTATGGCAAAATTAGTACTCCACTGTGTGTAAATACCACCTTTTCTTTATTCATTCATCTGTTGATATACACATAGGCTGTTTCCTAGATTTAGCTATTATGACTTGTGCCGCTCTCAACATGGGTTTGCATGCATCAATCTAATATGATGGAATCTCAGTATTATTTTAATTTGCATTCCCCTAATGGTCATCAGTGTTGAGCAATTCTTTATGCAGTTATTGACCGTTTGATTGGCAAATCATCCAACGTCTTCTGTGATGTATCTATTGTTCCAATTTTCTGATTGAGTCTTTTATTTGGGGGAATCTTATTTTTTTGTATATTTTATATGTTCTAAATATGAATTTTTTTGTGGAACTGAGAATGGAACTCAGGCCCTTGCACTTGCCAGGGAAGCACTTATTCCACTGAGCCATCTCCCCGGCCCGTTCTAAATATGAATTTTTTATCTGAAGAATGGCTGGTAAAATTTGTGCTGGCATTCTGTGGATTATCTTTCCACTCTTGGTTATTTCTTTTGTTGTAAAGTTTTTAAATTTGATATAGTCTCATTTGTTGATTCTTGAAACTATTTCCTGTGCAACTGATATTCTATTCAGAAATTGCTTGCTCAAACTTGTGAAGACAAGAGTTTTACCTATTTTGTCTTCAAGCAGATTAAGTATTTCTGTTTTAACATTTACTGCTTTCCCTTCCCTAGTTAGGGTTATTCCTGGGTGTTTAATTTTTCTTCATAGTACTTGGAATGGAATCTTTCCTTAATTTCTTTCACAGTGAATTCATGGTTACTGTACAGGAATACTATTTACTTTTTGCATTGATTTTGTATCCTGCTGCAACACCGAATCTGATTATTAATTCTAGGAATCTTCACTGTTTTGCTACTGACAGCTTTCTATAATTTAATTAGCATTTATTTCTTATACCCCTACCTGATAAATTCATGACATAATTCAGTGTGTTTAGTCCAAAAGCTTGAATATAAAAGCCCAAAATCATAATTTCAACTATTAACGCTACTCCTAATTGGCTGTGTCCCTCTGGAAAACCTCTACACTTCTTTGAACCTCTACTTTCTCTTTCAAATATTAGAAAAATATAGTATTTCTCAAAGGAGAATGACATAATTTGAACTGGTATATACACATAGTTGATTTATTACACACTTACTGTTTACTTACTGTTTAGGAAAAAATAATCATACTAAACCAATAATCTTTATTCCAAGCAGAATCTGTTAAGTACTTATCAAATTATCAAATATTAGATATTTTAAAACCTATAAGCCTGGTATAGGTGTAAATTAAATTTAAGAGGTATTAGATTAGTTGTGATAGCTATAGTTCCACTGAGGTCTGGCATTATATAACTTTGTGAAAAACAAATGGAAAGAATAAAAAAGATGGAAAGAACAAGGAAGGAAAAAGGAGGAGGGAGAAAGAGACAAGAAGTATATATTTCTGTGTCATAAGTTCATAAAATGACATGGTCATGGAAGGCAAATACAAACCGCATAAGAAACTCCCAAAGCAAGTTCAGGCAAATGATTCAACTAACTGCTCATGGATAGATGTTTAATGGCAGAATACCAATTATGCAAGTCAGGCTTTCCTAACTCCCATAGTCAAGTGATGTGGAAATTTGATGTAATTAGCCAGGCAAGACAGGGAAATAAATCTTACTACAAAACATGGAGAACTGAGTTACGTACTGGCACCAGCTATCTCCACAAACCAAATTATCCAGGTAACCTATTCCCCTTCTTCTCACCTTACCTATGTGATCCAATCAATCCAAATGCTGCATTTTTATCTAGGAAAATTTACTGAGAACAAATGTCATTCAAATAAATGGGAATTTTTCAGATTAGTAAACTATTCATGTTTTTTAAAGAGGTTATTCATTACTCAGAGTTTTAAAAATAGATTGAATTAATGACTATTAATGTGAATAAAAGTCTAAGCCTAAATCTAAGTCTAAAATCCTGGGTGTAATGTGTAAATGTATCCAACATGTGATATTAGTGATATTAAGATATTTTAGCCTCATTACATTTTCTTTCTTCATATTCAGTGTTCCTGAAAATTTTAGTACAATGGAACTTTCATACTTGTCATCTGTATCCCTGTATTTGTTTTTAAACTCCCTTAAAAACAAATAAATTAAAAATAATTTAGACAAATATAATCTTTAATGGTGCATGCACATGAACACAAGTACATATAAGTACAGATGAATAAGTGTCACTGAACAAAACTTATATCCACCAGAGATGGACCCATCCAAGACATATGTAAGAAATGAACTCCATCTATGACAAGCTAATTTTCTTTAGGTCTTACATTCTGCTAAAAATATTTTTTTATTATATGTTTGCAATACACAATGAATAAATTCATCATGGAAAATTGGTATGTAGACATCGTACATGTTTTATTTCTACTTCCCCTCATACCTCTCTTGGTTTTGGTGACTGGCATGGCACACTGGGGTCCTGGGACCAGCATGGCATGTGAGACCAGGGATCGAACCCAGGTCTTTATGCTTTTCAGGCCAGTGTTTAGACCACTGAGTTATCTCCCCAGCCTCTTGAGTTTTTTTTTAAAGAGGAAAAAAACATAACACAAGACTTCAAAACAACATGATGTGTGATTAATAATGGTTAATAGATTGTGTATTATTGTCTTCAAAGTTGTTGCTAAGGTGTTTTTTGAGTTCTCAGTAGTCATTTTTCTGAAGTAAGATAAAATCTGTGTTACTTTTATTTGCATTTCTCTGATGGTGAAAGATACTAAACATCTTTTGTACTTCTCTTGAGAAGTATCTTCTCACTTCAAGTGCACATTTTTATTGAGTCATTTGGTAGTCTAATTTTTTGAACTTTTTATATGTTCTAGATATTAGTCCTCTGTCCAACAAGTAGCTGGCAAAAGCACTTTTTTCCACTCTAGATTGTCTCTTCAATCTGTTGGTGTTTCTCTATTTTCCTTTACTGGGCAGAAGTCTTTAATTTTATATCATCTCATTTATTGATTTTTGGTGTTATTTCTTATGAAACTGTGCATCTATTCTGAAAGTCCTTGCCTATCTATACCTATGGCTTCAAGAGTTTTATCTCTTTTATTGATTTAGTGCTTGTGCAGATTTAGTGCTTGTGCTTTTTACCTAGGTCTTTGATTCATGCTGGTACAAGGTGAGATTTATGGGTCTGTATTCATTCTTCTACATGTGGAAAACCAGCTTTCCCAGCACCATTTGATAAAGATTGCTTATCAAATCTTAGAAAAGCATACGTTTTTGGCCCTTTTGTCGAAGATCAAATGTGGCAGACCTCAAGTCCTGGAAATATCCAAGCAGGATAACCTGGCAAGGTGAACAACCTTCAGTGGTAGGATACCTCAGGACTATGCTGCTTGCACACATGCAGACTGTTGTGCTCATCACTACTGGAAGTCGTCTGCATGCTGGTTTGTTAAAGCTACATGCAGTTTGTTAAGAGCTATGCCAGGAGATAGGGTCAGCAAGTCCATGTTCAAGCAGTGGAAAAAAAAGGTAAGGGCTCATCAACAAGATGCAGTTAATTACTCTAAAAAGAACAACGCTTGGGATGCACCTTCTCTATTTGACATCATCTCATGTGTAGCATCTCTTTGCATCAGAATGTAGCATGTTTTATTCCTTGGAATTTCCAAGTTTTGAAGTAGATTGAGAGTACCACTAAAATTGTTTCAGGATCTCTACTTAGAACATTACTTGCAAATATTGTTTGCTCCTTATTATAAGCTTTAAAGGAAACTTTCACTATTAACGATAATAATTCATTTAAAGAGCAAATTAAAGATTGAAGATGTCAAGCTCTCATATTCATGTACTGGTAAGAAATTCTCATGGATTCTAAACCAGGTCAATCTGACTCCAGAGTCATCAGTATTATGATTTGATAAAAAGTTAAGAAAGTTACAATGGGTTAGTTTACCTAACCTTAAAACCATCTCTATTATTTCCAAAGCTATATATCTTTCTATATCTACATCTGTCTAATGTTCAATCTGGTAACATATTTTCTTAAAGAAAGCATGGATCCATCTTCTCTAAGAATCTCTAAAGTGAAGTTACTTATGCCAAGATGGTTTTCAAGCAGACAGAGGCACATCTATCAGGAATCTACCACCCGCTCCATTATGTTAATACTACTGAGGTCACTAAAACATACCTATGAGCCTCTGAAATTCCCAGCAGCAATGTTTTTCCGAAACTAATGAAAATAGGTACTCACAACCTTTCAGGTTTATTCACAAGTACTTTGTGTTTATTATTAATGGGAAAATGGAAATAAAATTCCATTTCCTTCTATGTTGTTGGAGTAGTGCAGGAGAAAGCCAACTTCTCTGTTTTGAATCGTTACCTTCAACCATAGATCAGGAAAATCAGCGGTCACTGTCAGGTCCCAACCTGCAGCTCAACCCACCTCAGGAAGTCTTGTCATTCAGAAAGATGAATATGCCAGGCACCGCAAACCTGGACTTGTTGGTGAAGGGTCTCTGCAGGCAAGAGCAGCACAGCTAGCCAAGGGTGGTGGGAGGTAGGAAGTAAGCCCGGGGCTGGCAAGTGGGCAGAGTGAGTCACCACTTTGATGTGGAATGATTATTCCAAACACAGAAGAGGTGAGCAAATATTTCCTTCCCTAAGTAACACAACTGTGACAAAGTCCCTCAGTGTAGGAAACTGAGTCACAGTCTGGGAGGTTTCAGAGTCACAGGAGAGGAAATTGCCAGTTTATATTAGTAATATCAGTTCTATTAAGGTGAATTTTGTCCCAGGCTGGTAAAATTTTTATCTGCCTTGTGTACATAAACTAATTTTCTCTTAGTTTTAAATCTTTCCTCATTGCTTTCCATCCTTCGTAGGGATATCAATGGAAATGTGTTCACATGCAGCAGAACCCTTCCCCAGAATTACTTACTTTTAAATTTAATTAAGCCTTATTTTGAAGGATAAAAACAAAAGCAAGAACAAAAATCGGAAACAAAGATAGAAACAAGATAACATACAACAATACATATGTTACAGATTTTCAAAACAGGAATAGCTGATAACAATGGCTGACATATTATCTACTTTTATCATCAAATCTGTTGCTCAGATTAACATATATGGTTGTGTAAGATTGGGCACGTGATTGAATATTACTGCTTGCTTTCAAGAAACCTTAAATTTTTGTTCTTGTCTCTTTTTTTTTTCTTCTCTTACCTTCTTAAAAAATCTACGTTAAAGAGAATATAGTAATAATTGGTATAGCATTAGACATGATACACAATTAGAAGATAAAGATACACAGGATGATGGGTATTCATGCATAATTTTTGTATTACACATTGCTGTCCTCAGTGTGGTTGCTTAGATGCAGATATCGGCATAGAGAGTTAGTCAAGGTGAGAATTCTACACACTAACTGCAATTTTCAAAAAACATGGAAATTCTTGCCAGTCAAGTGCTTATTCTACTGAGCCATCTCCGTGGCTGGAAATTCTTAATACATCAACCATCCTATGTATATACTTTCATGTTTTTCCCCTACCTTTTTTCCTATCTTTTTACCTTTTTATTATTTGATCCTTAAATTCCATTTCTTTTCATTTTACTGTATCTCTTTTACCTTTTACTTATAGTGTAGCCTCTACTTGCTTCCACTTACCTATGAAGGCTTAGGGTTTGTCTTCTTTTATAGATAAGTAATACTCCATTGTATAAAAATAGAATTATTTATTTAAAGAAATTCATTACTTTTAGCAAAAGGGGGACTTTGGGGTCATCTTACTCAGAATAAAAAATCTATAAAGAAAAGATTGTTAAACTTGTTGGTGGTCATTCTGGGAATGCCTGATTCTTTCACAAAAATAGAAATTTCAAATCCTGGGTAATGCTAGGGCCTATCTGTCCAGGCTCAGTGGGTCTAATCTGTTTGCAGAAAGCAAGAAATGGCATTGCCACTCACTTTGGTTTCAACTCTGGGCAGACATGGCTGTTGAAGTCTCAGCATGCTTTATTTTGTCCTGGGAATCAGGGTCTAGAACCATATTCTTCTAGACTCCTTGAAACTTCACTTTGTTTTAGGATCCTTTAACAGAAATTTGGAAGTAGAAGAGAAGGTACCATTATTGTTCTAGGAAACCAAGTAAGTACAGTGTCTTGGGCAGATTTCAGAATAAAGGTTTTGCTTGTGTCTTCTGTAAGACCTCGTGAAAACCACTGCCAGGGACGCAGCAGGTTGCTGAGAAAACTTGAGGGAAGTTCGGTGCCATTCCAGCCCTTCCTGTATACTTCCCGAAGTGGTTTCCCTACTTTTCTTCCCTATGAGGTTTTTTAATTCCCTACATTACATTCTTTTCTGATTAAAATAGCTCAAAATGTTTCCCTTTTCTTGACAAAGTCTTGCATATATCAAACAATTTATCTCCCAATAAATTTCTAAGAATCTATTTCCACCTAAGAATTTATCTTTTGAAGTTGTTAATATTTTTAATGAATATTATACCTTGTGGCAATAAGCTATAAAATGTTCTGTTCTACCATGAAGTATATTCCATTTATTTGTCCCAATTTAAAATGCTTCAAAATTGAAGGCATTTCTATACAATAGTAATGTATATTAATCTACTTTATGCCCTTCATGTTAAGGATATTGATCATATTTTGACTAAACATTTCTGTTTAGTCTATTCTTGGAGAAAAATAAGACAGAAAACTGAATGCTATTTTTAATTAAGTTGGCCTTGTCCACAAAATATGTAGAAATAGAAATGAGCTACATTCTTAACATCGAAAATTTTAATCAGAAAGGTCAGAATAAAGAGGCAAGAGAAAAATATAAAGAAAATATGCTTGTGAATTAACTTCCTTTTTTCACAAAGATCAAGCTTAATATTTATTTCTTCCTGTCCCTTTTATATTTTATTTTCATTTCCCTACCAGCAAAGGAAATAGGCTTAATTATAGACATTACTTACCTGAAGGGGAACATTGTGTGTACAGAAATCTATTTTGAGCAACTTAAACTCTGTGGCCATATCCATTATTGGATAAGTATTTAATCAGTTTGGAGTCAATAAAATATCATGAAATTTAAAGGCTTGACATGGTTGAGTATGCTTTAGTTTTGCCTATGTAGAGAACTGTGTGGATAGGAATGCTCTGTGATGCTGTGGGTGATTCCATTTAATTATTTGATTTTCCTGAAAAGTTTGTATGCTCACTGACCATGTTATATCTTCAGTCTTTCCTCTGGGTATGCTTCAAGATTTGCAACATAAATCAGAAACTGAAAGCCACAGCATGCAGACTCATCCATTCATCCATCAATTAGTTAATAATATTTTAAAGTTTCTACTGTGTGCCAGGCTCTGTTCTACTCTCTGAAAATATTGCCATGCTCAAAATACACTACAATGTCTATGTCTGCTAAGTTTACATTCTGTTGTAGAAAAGACAGGACCATCCCCCCCCAAAAAAAAAAAAAAAAATGAAAGCCCAGTCACTTGAAATAGGATTATGTGAGACAATGACAAGTGCTTTTGAGAAAAATCAAGCAGTAAAGCAGGACAGTGAGTAGAAAGAGAGGTTACCATTTCAAATAGGGTAGCCATAGAAAGTGTGAAATGCTGAAGAACTGTAGGAGATGAAGCAGCTGAGCTATGCAGCTGCTTTAGGAAGGAATCTTCCAGGAGAGAGCACTTTAAAGAAGATTGGAGAATGCATTTCACTGCAAGGAACAGCTAGCCGAGCCAGGGAGCCAAGGTGGTGAGAGCAGGGAAGTGGCAGGAGAGCTTTGAGTCTACTGCAGAGAAGTAATAAGGAGTAAAAATTTAGGAAATGTATCCTGTGACTCCATGATGGTTTAAAAAATTTATCTTCTATCAATTAACATAGTGCACTTTATGTATCATTTGATTTCCAATATGCCCAGAAAATATAATACTACTTGGCAATGATAAATTGAACGTTACCATATCGAGACGGCAAAAGTAAGCAGTGAGTTCCAAGGAATTCCAGTTCTTCCTGTTCCCCATTGTCTCGCACTTGGCCTGCATTTTAGGATATAACAGGACTTTTATTTTTATACCAATAAATGAAAGGTTAATTGGTGATTATAGCAGATTGAATGTCCTTGGAGATGCCTTGGTCTCTTCATAGCCCAAGTCCCAGTGGAATGACTGCCTGTGGGTGAAGTTCTGTGAATGGTTCTCAATCACATGCATTTCTATTTTTTTTTTATTTTTTTATTTTATTGAAATACAAATGTCAATCAGACAGTTTCAAGACACCTTAACCATACAGATTTGATAAATTAATACATTGCAAACTGTTTTCATAATGTTTTGGTATTGTACAAGGTGCATACATGATATTATATTTACAGATATTATTTTAGCAGATATCTATCAGTGAATTAAGAGTGTAGCTGCTCAAAACTTATATATCAACACATGAACTTTATATTTCCTATGTGGTCATTGAAGTCTTCTCAGGGTTTATCTTGTAGTCCTGTACATTATTCTGTAGTTCCTTTGTCTGTGTCATCCATGTGGATGAGTCACGGCCAATGCTTGACCAGTTTGCTCTCTGTGAGAGCCTGAGAAAAAGTTTTCTCTTCATGTGACTCTCCCCAGGCACACTATAC
>PVKA01004222.1:55104-101304 GCA_004027165.1 Ctenomys sociabilis
ACAATCTCCTTGCTCAGAAAATTTGGAGCTCACCTGAGTCTCATGATATTGCAGTACAGGTTCTCCTATGTCCTGAGTCTTCGCTGACCTTGAAAGGCTAGGGCCAAAATGTTGGCAGGCCTTGTGGCTCTTCTATTTCTCCAACTCTGACTTGTGATCTTAGGTTGTTAACCATCCAGAAGAAAAGCTGATTAGTATCTTGCAGCTTATGCCATTCACTTTGCCTTATCTGACTCAATTGATTTTACTTGTTGTACATTTCCTTTTGTATTTCTGCTTTTTGAATGTCAACGGAGTGCCCACTTTTGACAGGTGTAGACAAAGGAAGGGTTGTAGAAAGAAAAAATCATCCTGTGTGTGTATAGAGTACAGTACAGTTGGGATAGATAATGCTGTGCTTCTACATAATTCTATGAGAGGCAAGATCTGCACTAATGGTGATTGGACAGGATATTATGTCGGCTTTTAGTGCTATAGTCATCCACTAGGTAAATAATTATTGAATCTTTGATATAATTCAGCTATATAAAAACCTGTAAATATAATATCATGTATGCACCTTGTACAATACCAAAACGTTATGAAAACAGTTTGCAATGTATTATTTCATCGACTCTGTATGGTTAAGGTGTTTTGAAACTGTCTGATTGACATTTGTATTTCAACAAAATAAAAATAAATGGAAAAAAAAAGAGTGTAGCTGCTTACTTATCTTATTTTTTATACCTGAATTATATCAAAAATTCAATAATTATTTTCCTAGTGGATGACTGTAGTACTAGAAGCTGACATATCCTGTCCAACCACCATTAGTACAGATCTTGCCTCTCATAGGATTATGTAGAAGCACAGCGTTATCTATCCCAACTGTACTGTCTATACACACACATCATGATTTTTCTTTCTACACCCCTTCCTTTGTCTACACCTGCCAAAGGTGGGCACTCCATTCACATTCAACTAACTTAGGTGCTTGAACTCGACACCACAATCCAACACAGTCCAGCATTCTACAACCATAGTGAGTTATTCAAAAAAATTGTCGACCATAGCCATTTACAGCTCAGCTTAATATTATGGTCCCACGATGTATACTTCATTTTTATACTTTTCTGCTGGATGGTTAAGACCTAGATAGATCAAGACTTATATACCAACACATGAACTTTATATTTCCTATGTGGTCAGTGAAGTGCTCTCAGGGTTTATCTTGTAGTCCTGTACATTATTCTGTAGTTCCTTTACATGCATTCCTAAATGAAAATAATGACCATCTCTGCACAAGAACACACCCCGGTGGTGCTCCCTGGGCATGCAGGAAGGCAGGTAGCTGTGGACCAGGATGTTATGAATTTGATTGCTCTGGTTTCACCTGTGTATGCGGAGTGACTTTCTGATATGAGGTGCAATTGTAGTCTATGTTCAATTTTTCTTTTTAGGTATTTGTTGGCCTATTTGTTTTCACATCCAGAGTTCTGCTTTATTGGATAAATACCATCAGAGAATCAAGTTTAGCTGACATCCACCTGAGCAAGGAGAGAAGGGTAAGAGAAAAGGTATGGCCCGTTAGCAGAGCAAAATTGAGGACACTTGCTTATCACATCTGTGGCATATTTGATCTTCTGCTAATTATCAATATCCAGAAATTGATCCAGACTGTTTGGAAAATTGTCAACACTTAAAAAGGATCAGATGATTTCTGTATGGATGGTTTTCTCTTCATCATCCACGCCTTATGACTCAGAAGCTATTACATTTTTGCCTAATTCTAGTAGCCAAAAATTATAGTTGAGTCAGCCAAATATTTCCTAAATGAGTTACAGAATGTACACTTACTCATGAATACTGCTGTGTGCTGCAGACGTGTTCTTGGGGAGTAGCAGCTTGTGCCTCAGACATTTACTGATTTAGAGGGCTTTTTCTTTAAAAGAATATGAGTAAGAATTATTTACTAGCTAGTCTGAACCATAATAACCCCTCATCAAAGAATAGTATTTAAATGTTAGTTTAGAAAATTCAAATTGAAAACTTCAGAGTAAATCTAACCCAAAAAATATTTCAAGTTGAAAAATGTTTAGTAATTTCTTTAAAATGATATAAGAAGATGAATTATTCTGATTTAAAGGACTGGCTCTGATAGTTCTCTTCTTGCCTGAAGAAAATGCTTACAAGAGCAAGAACTACATTTTAAAGTGAGTCCAAGGGAGGGGACATAGTCCCATTAGGAATTGCCTGATTTGCTCTGCCAGAAAATATAAAGAAACAGCTCTTAGGGTGGAAAACACTAAAATAACAGTATGTCTTGGATATGGATAGAAGCAGAGGTAAGGGTAGCTACAACTACCGCCAAAGTTTCAGGAGACCTAGACATTTAGTGATTTCAGACACTGTTAAACTATCAACTGAAAAAGATAAAATGTATTTCTTAAAATCCATTGTCAGCATGTTGATATTCTAGTTGAATTCCTGGGAAAAAAGGCTCAAAGACTGAGATTTGCGTACTAGAAATTTATTGGGAATAATATCCATGAGAGAGTGAAAGAAGCAGAACTGGGTGCCAGAACATTTAATCTACAAATACAGTGCTAACAAAGCTCACAGCCAAGCCTAGGGGTGACTGGGAAAGCTGGATGCCCCTTCAGAGTCATAAATTGACAAAAGCAGATCCCTCTTACCAAGACATTTTTGAATGCAGAATTCACCTGACCAGCATGACCGTTGGAGCAACAGATGTTTGGGTTATGAAAATGCAATTTAGCACACTTCAGCTTCCACTACAGTTAATGTAGTTCATCCCTCAAGCACAGGAAGTACTGTTGGAAATATTGAATGACACATGGACCACAGTGAATGAATCCTACACAGTGAACATTAGGAGATGAGTGTGACGTGTATGCCATTTGAGAACTGAAACCATGAAATCCAAATGTGACTTGGCTATTTCTTAGCTGCAAGAAGGGTTGCTGCATAATTTCCAAGGCCCAGTGCAGAGGAAATAAATGCAGAGTCCCTCCCTCAAAAGGCCAGAAGAGAAGGTCACTAATCATGGAAAATGTAACACCTTTTGTTTACTCATTAGTGTTCTCTCTGTCTCTCTTCTCTCTCCCTCCCACTCTTCTTCTCTCCCTCCCTCTCTCCCTTGGATCCTCCCCCTCTGTCCATCCCTCTCTCTCTCCATCCCCCTCCCTCCCTACCTCTCTCCCTCCTTCCCTCTCTCCCCCCCTTGCTTTTCTCCCTCTCTCTGTGTTTCTTAAGATGCTTTGTTTGATATTTAATGCTCTAAATAAAAATAATTTTAAAGTTAAATTAAAATTTTATTTTTAAAGTGAAACTACAAAAGCATTTAATTTATGCATGCCTGTTCTTACTAGAGTGAAAATACCATTCATTCAACTGCCTTAGTTTGATTCTTGATAGGCTTACATTTTGCAATTTAGCTCATTTCTTAATATGTTTCTACCCTATGAACACCCTGTCCTTTCTTCTTGCTTGAAAAGGAAGTACTTAAAAGAAAAGCAACTCAGGGTTGCTGTGTCAGCTTTTCACCACCATGACAAAACCCCTGACGCAAACAGCTTCTAGGAAGAAAAGTTTATCTTGGCTCATAGTTTCAAAGGTTTCAGGGTGTGGTTGGCTGGGCGCACTGCTGGGGGCTTGTGGTGAGACAGAAACAGTGCAGGGGAGGAATTTGGCCGAGGAGAGCTGCTCCCTTCGTGGCAACCAGGAAACGGAGAAAACAAGCCTGCACTAGTGGGCTTCTTCCTTCTGCTTTTGCTCCATCTGGGCCTCCAGCATACTGGATGGCACCACTAGCATGCAGCTAAGATATATAAGACTATATCCTTCAATGCTTACTAAGGAAATAGATTTAACACAATATGTACAAATACATGAGAATTTTCCAGATTAGTTTACAATGGTCACCCACAGAGTCAAGTGTAATAGAGTGCAAAAGATTTGTTTGTGTGCTGGAGGTCCCAAGGAGCCAGTTGAAGGCCTGGAGTGCAGGGCAGTAACCCCTCTGAGGACGTAAGAGGAGGCTGAGGGGTATGTGCTGGAAGTCAGGAGATTATGTCCAAGAGTAAGGCAAAGACTAGCACTGCTCTGAAGGAACAGAAGGGAGCCTGCCTGCCTTCTTTGTTTCCCCTTATACCATCCAGGCAACAAGCTGCCTTAGGGTGGGGTTTGTATCCAGTAAGTCCCCTCAGCTACACTGAGAACTATGTCGATCCAATTTAGTTGGGTGTTTCTCACACAAGGTGACACAATAGGTTAATTATCACACTACCCACAGGCCAATTTTCTCCATCAATAGTCCCATAGACTTACTCAAGAGTGGCTTTCCTACCTCCCTAGGCATTTCTCAGTCAGATCAAACTGACAATCAAGATTCAGCATCACAGCTGCCCTATCTTTTACTTTCCGTTTTCGCCTTAATTCTATATACATTAGCTGGTACTTGGAGAAATAGCATGAGTGCAAAAGTATATAGCAATGTTCCTTGGCTTTTCAGAACACCATTTCCTTCTCTGTGAATTCAAGGCAGATACTGGCTTGAACAGAAAGTTTACTGAGTCATAGGTACGGCACAATTTTCTTCTTTCTTTCTTTCTTTTTTTATTTTGAAGAGAAACATAAAAATAAAACAGTATCCAAACAGGTTAGTTGGAGAGTTATAATAATTAATACTTTGTGTATTATTATTTTCGTGGTAGTTATGAAAGGAAAAAATTATATTTTATGCAAGGTAGTTAAGATAGTTATGTAGCTAGTTTCTCAGTTCATTGAAAATAAAGGATTGTGCTAATATTGTTTGGACAAGGCACACTTTTCTTGTACTCATTTTGAGTCTTCCTGGATTCCCGCATGCCCTACAGCACAATTCTGTGTTCTTGGAACAAGGAAGTACAGGCACATATATTGTGCATATCCCGTCCTCTTACACATATCCTGCATTGTTTGACACACAGAACTTGGGAATAAATTCAAAGAGAAAATGTTCAGACATTTAAAGAAGATGACTCAGAAGACTAAACCAAGTACACAATGGTCTTTTGCACCCTCACCAGCCACAGAGCTGACCCACAACATAAAGCTGACCCTAGTTGTATGGCTTTGTAAACCATTCAGACTCTGAGTCCCAGGTTCTTATTCCATGACGCTGGGGCAATCATGTCTAATGTGAATATAAATGATTGGGCGTTAAAGGGGTAGCATCTATAAATTTGCTTTGTAAGGAGGTAAGAGAATAAATGTTTACTGAGCTGCTTTTACAAGTCTTTCTTTAGCCATTCTAAAATAGTTGCCTCAAGATCACCCCCAGACACTTTTTTTTTGGTATTTATTTATTTTTGCACCCCGGGGTCAGAGTGGCATAAGGTACAGGGGACCAAACCCAGGTCCTTGAGCTTGCCAGGCAGGTTATTAGACCTCTGAGCTCTCTCCCCAGCCCCACCCTAGACATTTTCTAGCCTTAGAACTTTGTATTATTTTTTGGTGACAGAAAGTAATTCCTGAATTCACCTCATAATTCTAAGTGAATCTTAAATAACAATGTTGGTGTCACTTAATTTAACAAATGTTTATTAATCATCTATTGTGTGCCAGGTATTGTGCTAGAGGCCTGAAAGGTGTTGTAGTGAGACCTTGATTCTGTTTTCAAGAATAATTATCTCCCTCTGTGAAATGTTGTCTATGGTAGTACGCAGCCACTGCATTGAATTGCCTCTCTGTGTTTGTGCTTCCTCTAGACTGCTTCCTGCCTTGTGGATCACAGAAGCTGTGTTTAACACTATGACTGGTACATAGTAGATAATAAACAGATGTTGACTGACTGAATGAGTCCTAGACTTTATCATAATCCCAAGTGAACATATTGAAACATAAACTTAACAAAATAGCCTGGATAAGGAATAAAAAGAATGGGTTAAAGAGGGGCTAGGGATTCGACTCACTGGTAGAATGCTTGCCTAGCAAGCTGGAAGCCCTGGGTTCAGTCCTCAGCACATTCACACACAAAGAATGGGTTAAAGAAATACATTTTTAGGGCTGAGGATATGGCTCCAGGGAGTGGAATAAGTGCTTCCCTGGCAAATGGAAGAGCCTGAGTTCAATCCCAAGTTCCACCAAAAAGAAAAAAAAAAAAAAGAATAAAAGAAATTTTTACCACAAAAGCTACATAAATAATTATTAAACTAGATGAGATCTTCCAGGGAAGCTATGCATAAAAGAAGAAAAAGATCAAAATACAATCTGACCAGTGCTCATACTGAAATGCAATACAAAAAGAAGGAACAGAAAAAAATATAAACTAGGGCTCATAGTGAGAAAGGAAAAGAATCAAGATTGTGACTGATAGGAAATTAGATGAATTTGTTGATTTTCATATATATATACAGTAAAACTCCTTTCAATTGTCAAAATGCAGTTGTCTGAAGAGAGAATAGAACTGAATAAAATTGTCAAATTAGGTACATTGTAATATGACATAAAGACAGAAATAGAAGTTTGGTGGCATTAACAAATGAACTTGTACAGAATCTTAATCATCCTCATAGTTTTAGGGAGAGAAAAGATCAAAGAATAAAAAGATTCTTATAAATACCCAAATTCAAGGAGAATGAGGGAGACTCTAGAAGTGGCAATAGAATAGTAAGTCAAGAAAAGATACCAGAAGCCCACGAGGATCAGACTTTAACATGTGCTTCCTTTTTCAAGTCAACCTTAAGTTCTCAAACAAAGCAGGAAGGATATGGGGGTCAAGGAAAAAGTTGGAGGAGAAGCAAGAGCAGTGGGATGCCAAAAGGGCTTTCCTTCAAATTCACATAGGTGACCACTGCTAAGATCATGGGCACTGGAGTCAATGTCTGCAACAAGTAAGAAAGGCTTTTAGCACAGAAGAAATGAGGAGAGGCCAATCACTGAATTAAGTTGGGAAGTAGCATTTTGTGTCTCATGATAGCAGATGGCTATGACATTGTAAAGTCACCAAATCCATGACCAAGTTACTTGCTCCAGCAATATTCACATGACCATGGGTTGTAATAGAAAAAAAAAAAAAAATCCAGCTATTGTATAGATCCTAGACTGCGTGGGTGTAAGGGTCAGAAGCACAGAAGAAAAGATTTGATTGGCTTGGTGAAAGAAGTTTCAATGGTTGGTCATATAGTGAGTAAATAAATTAAGAACAAGCTATAGTTAATAAATACAGAGAATAAAAGTAAAAAATAATGAAAATTATAACATTAGTGCACTGTTATTTCAGCTAACCACAATTCTATATCTTTTTTCTCCCACAATTTTTTATCTTTTTGTGTGTGGCTTCATTAAATATTTTCAATTAACCTGTGAGATGGGAGCTATTGGTAACACCACCTTTAAAACAAGAGTACTAGGAGTTATAATGAACAAATAACTTAATGAAAAAAATTAATGAATTTCTAGCTGTTATGTGGTAGAGCATAGACTTGACTTCAGTGGTTGATAGTAAATCAGAAAAAAATGAAGATAAAAGTTCATTGTATAGATTAGGAGATAAGATGGGTAGGCTGAATATAAATTTTTAAGATATTTGAAAAGTAAGTAATCAATTCAGAAAATGACAAGATCCCAAAGAATGAGTGCATAAAAAGAACTCATAATGTAAAGTCATTGTCATTGAGCAAATTTAATCACTGTCCATAAGATAACATATCTAAATAATGTCCAAGTCACAATTTTATACTCGAATTTTCCCTTTTTCACAAAGAAATATTCCCAGGTTCTTTGGTATAGAAGGAGGGCAAATTATTCTCCTGTAAAATCACATAGTTCTATCTTGGCCTAAATTAGGCAACAATATTCTGGTGGTATATATTGTGTTCATCCTGTTGCTGGGGCAACATACCTGATACAACTTAAAGGAAAAGAAGTGTGGTTTATGGATTCAGAGAGTTTAGTCCATAGTTGTGTGGCTGTAAACACACCATCTTGAAAGAGAAAACCTGCTCACCTCATGGTGGTGGGAAGCCAGCATGAGGAAGACAGCCAAGGAGACATACAGTCCACAAAGGCATGCCATCCACCAGCAAGCTGCCCGTCCCTGCACTGCATCTCCAATAGTACATTTAAATCTGAACATTAGCAGATTAATCAGTTGATGAGCATAGTGCCTCCAGGACCCAATTTCCTTTCTAGAAGTTTCTTTATGTAGGTAAGTTGACAATTAAGTTCAATCTTCCGTGGGCTAGACATGTCTACTTCATCTTTGGAATTGCTTTTTTGCTGTTATTGTTGATACAGGGTCTCACTACACAGTTGGGACTTGTAGTGATCTTCCAATCTCAGCCTCCCCAGCACTGGGATTATAAGCATATGCCACCGTGTCCCATTTTGGGCTGGCACTGTGCGCCCAGGGTACCAGGCTAGTATGGGGTGTGATTCTGGGGATCAAACTCAGGACCTTGCAATTGCCATGCAGGCACTTAGGCCAAAAAGCTGTCTACACAGTCCCATCTTTTGAATTTTTTTAAAGTCCTAGCATGAAACTATGGATATGGATGTACAGGTGATCAATTTTTAAAGTGTTTAATATACTAATTAAATAATAAAAGTAACACTAGTTTTTATTTATTTTATTTTATTGAGAAACAAATAGCACTGAGACAGTTTCAAGACTGATCAATACAACAGATTCAATAATCAATATATTGTACATTGTTATGTTCTTAATGGTTATCCATAGTACAAGAAGCAGATGGGATATCTTGCCCAAACACTATTAGAAGAAATCTTTCTACTCATTGAATTAAGCAAAAGTAGCTGTATATCTATCCTAAATATTCTGTCTCTACAAATAAAAAATGGTCCTTCCTTTGTATCCCCTTTTTCTGTTTAGACATGGGTATTCCATTGGTATCTAAATACTACTATAAGTGTGTGAATTCAGCAAAACAATCCAACACAGTCCAGCAGTCCACAATAGTAGTGGGTTATCTGCAGAAGTTGTTGACTTGAGTCTTCCACAACTCAGCATATTAATATGACTTTACTCTATATATCTCATTTTTATACTTTTCTGCTTGATGGTTAAGACCAAGATAAAGTGAGACCTATATAATGAGAAATGAAACTTTTGTATCTGATAAGGTCAGTCAAGTACCCTCAAGATTTATCCTGTAACTCTGTACGGCACTTTGTAGACCCTTTGCCAATGTCAGCCTTGTGGATTAGTCATGGCCATTGCTTGACTAATTTTCTCTCTATGAAAGCCTGAGAGAATGTTGTCTCTCCATGTGACTCTCCTTTGGCACAGTCTACATCATGATCACTTTCTTCTGTGACCCCATAATCTCCTTGATCAGAAAATTTGGGACATAACTGAGTTACATGATGTAATAGTACAGGTTCTCCTATGTCCTGAGTCTTCACTGACCTTGGAAGTCTAGGGCCAAAATTTTGGCTGACCTTGCAGCCCTTCCCTTTCTCTAATTTTTGATCTGAAAACTTAGGTTGTTTACCCCCCGGAAGAGAAGCTGATTGTTACCCTACAACATATGCAGTTGGGTTTAACCTAACTATCTGTCTGGATATAAAACATCTTAGGCATAACATGGAGCAGGTATTTTCCATCAAGTATTGATTTGTTAAACTTTAAGTCCCTACAGAATATGAAGAAAAAATTAATTTAAAAATAATAAACATGCTTTTACACAGAAATTTAGAAATCTAACCTGTGACATTGTAGCAGGACAGTCCTGTGACATATTTTTTCTTGTGTCTTTTTTTCATTTATTACCCTTAATTTAAAAAGAAAAATATTTAATTGATAGAATTGATAGAATGGTATAATTGGTATGTCATGAGAAGTACATATTTAGAAGCCCAGAATGGCAAGCATTCCAAACATGACCCTTGTATTGCACATTGCTATATTCAGTGCAGTTGCTAGGTTCATATCAGCATGTATTCAGGGTGAGAATCCTACCAATTAACTGCTAATTTCAAAAATTGCTGATGTTTCTCAGGATCATTGCCTTAGCCATCTTGTACATATAAATGCATGGCTTTGCCCCTGTTATGTTTGCCAGCTTTTCTCCTTGCCCTTTTCTTGTTATCATATCCTCAAGTACTTGCTTTTCTTTTAATTGTGTAATACCTTTCTATTTGTATTCTTTCTTTTTAGTCCTTATACTAGGGGGACTATATGGTATTTACACATGTGGATCTGGTTTATTTTGCTGGTAAGTATATCTTCAAGTGGCATCTACTGAAATATGAAGGCTTTGAGCTTATCATTCTTCATAGCTCAGTAATACTCCATTGTATAGAAATACCACATCTTTTTCAACCATTCCTCATGTGACAGGCATCTTGGTTGTTTCCAAGATTTGACTATCACAAATTGTGCTGCTATAAACATAGGTACACGTATATCACTATGATATGGCATTTTCAGTTCCTCCAGGAAAATTCCCAGTAGGGGGATAGCTGGCTTGAATTGGATTTCCAGTCCTAGATTCTTAAGGAGTCTCCACACTGATTTCCATAATGGTTGCAACAGTCTACATTCCCACCTCAGTGAAGAAAGTTTCCTTTTTCCCCACAGCCTCTCCAACAGTTGTTGTTTATTGATATCTTTATGATAGCCATTCTTTCTGGGATGAGATGGTATCTCAGTGTCATTTTACTTTGCGTTTCATGGATGGCTAGTGATGTGGAGCATTTTTCATGTATTTATTTGCTTCTTTAATTTTGTCGTCTGAGAAGCATGTGTTCATCCCAAATGCCCATTTCTGTACTGGGTCTTTACATTTAGAGGCCCTAATTCTTTTTAGTCCTTTATAAATTCTAGAGAGCATATCTTTGTGTGAGTGCTTATTAGTTAAGATTTTTTCAAAATTTATGGGTAGTCTTTCCACTTTGTTGGTAATTTCTTTTGATGTGCAAACACTTCTCAATAAATGGTGGTCCCAGTTGTTAATTCTTTCAAGTACTACCCATGTGATTTGATTTTTGTTCATGAACTCTTTGCCTACCTCTGTATCTTCAAGATTTTCTCCTACCTTCTCTTCCAGGAGATTGAGTGGTTTTGCTTCAATGTTTAGATCTTTAATCCATTTTGACCTCAGCTTAGTGCATGATGATAGACCTGGGTCAACTTTTACTTTTCGGATGTACAGAGCCAATTTTTCCAGCACTGTTTGTTAAAGAGGCAATCTTTATTCAAGGAAGCATGTTTGGCCCCTTTTTTGAAGATCAGGTGGTTGAGTGTGTTGGTAGAGGCCTCTACATCTTCTAATCTATTCCATTAATCTTCAGATCTACTTCATTGCCAATACCATGCTGATTTTAACACAGTAGCTTTGTACCATAATTTCAAATCAGGAATTATAATGCCTCCTGCCTTGTCTTTGTTGGCTAGGATTGCCTTTGCTACTCTAGGTCTTTTCTGGTTCCAAATAAATTTTAGGCAGGATTTCTCTAGGTCTGGGAGATATGTTGGTGACAGTTTGATAGGAATTGCATTAAATCTGAACATCAATTTTGCAAGTATGGCCATCTTCACGATGATGGTTCTTCCCATCCAGGAGCAGGGAATAACTTACCATTTTCTGAAATACTCTGCAATCTCTTTTTTTAGAGTACTGTAACTTTCTGTGACAAAAATCGTTGACGTCTTTAGTTAGATGGATTCCAAGGTATTTCATTTTCTGTGGTGCTATTGTAAAAGATTGCTTCTCTAATGTCCTTCACAGTGTATTTGTTATCTGTGTAGAGAAATGCTATTGATTTTTTGGGTATTGACTTTGTATCTTGCTATGCTACCGAATTTTTTCAGTAGCATAGCAAGATATAAAGTCAATAGTAGCTTGTTGGTGAGTTTTTTGGGTCTTCCAAGTAAAGTAGCATGTCATCTTCAAATAATGATAATTTAACTTCTTCTTTACCTATTCTTATTCTTTTTATTTCTCCCTCTTCTCAAATGGCTCTAGATAATGATTCCAAAATTATATTGAACAGGAGGGGTGATAGAGGACACCCTTATCTTGTACCAGATCTAAAAGTAAAACATTTCAGTTTTTTACCATTTAAAATTATATTAGCTATTGGGTTGTCATAGTCCAGGTATTGCAATTTTCTGTAGGGTTTTAAACATGAATGAGTGTTGGACTTTGTCAAAAGTTTTTTCTGCATCAATTGAGATGATCATGTGGTGTTTAGATTTCAGTCTATTAATATAGTATATTACAGTTATAGATTGTCAAATATTGAGCAATCCTTGCATCTCTGGGATGAATCCTGCCTAGTCATGGTGTATGATGTTCTTGATGATTTTCTGTATTCTATTTGACAGGATTTTATTGAGGATATTTGCATGTATGTTCATGAGGGAGATTGGCCTGTAGTTCTCCTTCTTGGTTGCGTCTTCCCTTGATATGGGAATCAGTATAATATTTGCCTCCAGAAATGAACTTGGGAGGACTGCTTCCTTTTTAATTTCACTGAAGAGTTTGAAGAGTGTAGGGATTATAAATTTCTTATAGAATTCAGCTGTGAATCCATCAGGACCTGGACTTTTCTTTGTAAGCAGGCTTTTTAATACATTCATATTTCATTCGTTGTTATTGGCTTATTGAGAGTTGTTATATCTTCTTGATTCAGTTTTGGTAATTTGTACCTTTGTAGAAATCTGTCACTTTCATCTGTGTCTTCTATTCTGCGAGTGTAAATATTCTCAAAGTAGCTATTGATAATCTTCTGAATTTCCACTGGGTCTTTGGTGATTACACCCTTTTCATTCTTGTTGATTGTATTTGAATTTTTTTCTTTCCTCTTTTTGATGAGGTTAGCTAGGGTCTTATCGATTTTATTTAGTCTTTCAAAGAACCAGCTTTTTGATTCATTAATTTTTTTGAACTGTTTTCTTCATCTCAATTGAATTACTTTCTGTTCTAATCTTTATAATTTCTTCCTGTCTTTGGGCTCTGTGTTAGGTTTGCTCTTCCTTTTCTAGATGTTGGAGGTGAAGCATTAGGGTGTTTATATGTTGTTGTTCTGTTTTCCTAATGTGTGAGTTCACAGGTATGAATTTCCTTCTGAGAACTGCTTTCATCACATCCCATAAATTCCGATAAGTTGTGTTGAATTTGCACTGAATTCTAGATATTGTTGAATTTCTTGTTTAATTTCATCTGTAACCCATTGATTACTGAGTAGGGTGTTATTTAATTTCCATGTATTTAGGGGGGTTTTCTTGTTTCTTTGTTGTTTATTTTCAGTTTCATTACACTATGGTCAGATAATGTGCATGGGACAATTTCTGTTTTCTTACATATACTTACTATGGACCAGTATGTGGTCTATTTTAGAAAATGACCCATGTGCCACTGAAAAAAATGTATATTCCACTGTGGTTGAGTGGAGCACTCTGTATATGTCCACCAAGTCCATTTGTTCCAAGCTATGCTTCAGTTCTACTACTTCTTTGCTAAACTAAATAGTTTTGAACTTTCAAATGAAAAGTTCATTTAGCCAGTATGCAATATTTTAGTATTGCTGATGTACCTTGAAAATTTGAGAACCTTTTTAAAAGGATATACTATGAATCTCAATGATTTGTAAATAATAAAATGATAATTTCTTTTTTACATTTCTGAACTGAATTTTGAAAATAATGACACATAAGAGAAAATGCCTAACTTATGATCATGGAATTTCAGATATATTTTTCACATTAATTAATTATACAAAAATACAACTTTGCATTGCAATGTGCTTACTAGTAATCATGTCTATATGAATAATTATGCTGACTCATTGTGCTAATTAGAAGATTCTATGTACATTAATAAATTATTAAAATGATTAAAGTAAATATGTTATAAACCTCAATTTTAACTGATGTTTTATTGAGGGGAAGGGAAGATGAGGTTCTGATAGATTTTAATTTATTCCACAGTAAAAGGAAAAGTTAGGCTTCCACGTTCCAAAAAGAAATTAATTTTCATCTAAAGGAGAAACTTATGTGGCTTATATTGTTTCTTATGGGAGTATATGTAACTATTGAATCAGTGTTGTCTTACAATTCTGAACATGTTTCTATTGAATTCAGTAAATGCCATTTGAGTTCAGCAGGACACCTGGAAATGTAGCTGAATTGTATATGCTAGCTGCATTAGAACATATTGGCAATAATGTCCTTATTACTCAGTGAAAAATGCTGAATCATTCCCTACTTATAAATTCAAAGAAATTGTTGGATCAGAAGTTGGATTATGAATAAAATAAAACTCTTTAGTGAGTAGAAACATGAATTTTCCACAGCTTCAAAATTAAACACACTTCACAATTATTTTGTTTTCTAAATTGACAACTCACATTTTTCTTTATAAGAATGGTAAATATTAGCAATCACCATTCTATTAGTCAGTTTAGGTTTTGTTAACAAAACGCCATGGACTGAGTGGCTCTAACAACAGAATCTTTTTTTCATAGTTCTAGAGGTTGAGAAGGTAAAATTAAGGCAACTGCAAGTTCAGTTTTGGAGGAGGGTTCTCTTACCAGTTTGCATCTAGGTAGCTTCTCAGTGCTGTCCTTAGGTGGAGAAAGAGAGAGAGAGAATAGAGGTCTCTTCTATTTCTTAAAATGTCTCTCTCTTCATTGGATTATAACACACTTTTATGGCCTCCCCTAACTTTTGTAGCTTCCTTGCAAGCCTACTGCCAAATAGCAGTTGGGACACTAAATGTGAATTTTGGCATGATGAGAATATTCTCTTCCAAATCATTACAACAATTCTATTCATTCATTAAATCAAACACTTTCCATTCACTTGCCTGGCTACTGACCTACTTAAATTGTTCTCGAACAGATTACATTACACTGGTGGTTGTCTGTCTTGGCTGCACACTAAAGTCACCAGCAGAGTGCTTAAGAAAATACGAACATCTGGGGCCGACCTCTAGAAATCTTGATTTGGGTGACTTGAGGTAAGTCCTGGGCATTGGCATTTGTTGTGAGGATGATGCCAATGAGCACCACTTGGGGGAAATATTTACTTTACGCAGTCAGTGAATCCAAAAGTGCATGTAAGCTGCCTACTCTCTATTTTTAATTTAGGTGAAATTTATAACACAATGAAATGCATAGATACATATAATCCAATGAGTTTTAATAAACCTATGTAACTACCACACTTACATGCCTATGTAACTACCGCACATATAAAATATGAAATGTTTCTATCATGATAGCCCTGTAACCCCCTTCCTTTGAGCCCCCTTCTTTCTAGCAAAACTCAGCTATGTCACATTACATATTAGCCTTACCTGAACTAAAAAGACTTTTCTATTTTAAAAACTTTCCTGGGAAACATCAAAGATAAAAAGGTTAATACAATTATAAAGTAATGGTTAGGGCTGGGGAGAGAACTTAGTGGTCTAAGTGCCTGCCTGTGAAATACAAGGACCCAGGTTCGATTCCTGGTCCTGCTTCCTGTGCGTGACCCAGATCCCTGGGTGCACTGAGCTGGCCCCAAAACTGGGTGTAGTAGCACATGCCTGTAATTCCAGCACTGAAGAGGATGAGACAGGAAGATCGCTATGAGTATGAGCTGCACAGTAAGACTGTATCAAGGAAATTTTGTTTTTAAAAAAAGAGTTCTAAACATTTTTTAAAAAAAAGTAATGGTGAAAAAAGTTTGAAATAAAAGCTGAGTTCAAGATCGAGTGCCTTGAATTTAGCTTTGCCATTTTGAAAATTAATTAATTTAATTTCCTTGTCTTCTTCATTTATAGAATAAAAGTTGTGCTTCTACATAATGCTATGAGAGGCAAGATTTGCACTAATGGTGGTTGGGCAGGATATTATGTCAGCTTCGAGTACTATGGACAACCACTAGGAAAATAGCAAAGTAGAAAGTATTAATTATTGAATCTTTGATGTAATTCAGGTATAAAAAAATAAGATATGCAAACAGCTACATTCTCTTTCTTTACTGATAAGAGTCATATGCTATAATAATGTCTGTAAGTATAATATCATGTATGCACCATCTATGATACCAAAACATTATGAAAACAGTTTGCAATGTATTAATTTATCAAATCCATCTTGTCAAGGTATCTTAAAACTGTCTCAATGATATTTGTACTTCAATAAAACAAAAATTAAAAAAAAAGAATAAAAGCATATTAGCCATGACAAGTGGTTGTAAATATTTTTAAAATTCTTGTATAGGGAAGCCCTTAACACATGCCAGGAACTTAATAAATACTCAACAAATTATGTATATAGTCTTTGTCACTTTTATTGCTATTGGTGGATTAAATTATTTTATGTGCAATGGGAGAAAGATATGTAAAGGCTAGATATCGGAGAGAAAGAAAAACAATTTTCCAGTTAAGCTGGGGAGAAATAGGAGAGAGTGGGTATCACGTTGGGAAAAAAAATAAACTTGGTCCTAGTCTCTCTCAGAAGAGAGTCTTAAACACTCTCAGCACGTTCTCTTTGTCCTTTATGAACTCCTCTATGAAGAAATTCTAGTAGAAAGATACCTTCACAATAGGGGGAGACAGATAGGACTGAAAAATAATCATAGACATTGAAAGTCATTATTTTTGTAAAAGAAATAATCATCAATAAAAAACATATTTTAAGAGAAAGACATGCCTTCTCTGGAACAAATTCTTCCTGACTACTGTCCAAGATTTTGATACCAAGATTGAATACAGTGTAAAGGAAACTGACAAAATTCTGCCTTGATTTATGTTTGGCAATATATGTATTACTCCATATTTAATCTTGTTTAAGTTTTATGTTCTCTTCTAAACTTCTCTAGTAAGTTAAATCAGGTCCTTGCACTTGCCAGGGAAGCACTTATTCCACTGAGCCGTCTCCCTGGCCCCCAAGTTTTCTATTTAAAGCCTATGGAAGAACAGTTTTGCTTGAGCCAGCTACTTCCAGCCCTTATTGCTGTGCTGCCCTACCCAGCATTTTCTATCTCACCCACTGACAGGGTTATGTGAAGCGCTTTCACCTTCCAGCTAAACAATGCTCCCCTTTTAGAAGCATCAGAGCAACACAATTACTACACAAGACCTGACACAACTTGTTCCTCTAATGTAGCATAAGATTAAAGCATTTTTTCACCTTTCTCCCCCTACCCTGCTCCTTCTTAATCCTCTATCCGGCTGATTCATAACAGCTGTTAAATAACTAGACATTTAGGTAAAGGCTAACTGAACCTATAAATCAATGTATGTGGCATAATAACCAACTCTTTCCGGCACAGCTTGCTTCTATTCTTTGTTTTTTCATTTGTTTGTTTCTTTGTTTGTTTTTTGTTTTATGCTAACTTCAGCTGTAGCATCTGTACAAATGGCTAGCACAATTGCAAATACTAATCTCTGGGCTTCCAATGTCATTATGGAAATATATACAAGTAAGTAAAGCTTCCAGTACATTTATAAAGATGAGGTGGGAGATTCTGAGGACATATGGCTCCTCCAAGCTTATTATATTCTTCATGAGTGTGAATACTTGTGAGGACATCTTGGTTGTGAGCTGCAGAAACCAAGCTTAGTTAGTTTCAGTAAAATAGGGGAAGTATAAGGATATCTCATGAAACCCTTTTCAGGTGTGTGGTTGGACAGCTCTCCTCCCCTCCCTCCTCTCCCCTCTCCTTCTCTTCCCTCCCTTCCTCTTCCCTTCCCTCCCCCCTCATCTGTTCATCCTTCCTGTGGTGTGTTCACTGCTTTTCTATGTGTGGTTCACATTCCATCTGAAGACCTTTCTGGATCACATGTACCATTAAATACAATAACCATACAGCTCAATTCTAGCCAACACATTAAAGTTTAGCCCATAAATTCCTCTGCAACCCTTACCTCCCTTCTCATCCTTTCCACTTCCTCCATCTCTCTATCCTTATTTTCTTCCCTCCTGACTGCTGACCAAATAATGAAGGCTAGAGGTTGAGGGTCAGAAGCTAAAAGGGGCTTTCTCCCTGAAGTGCTACAACCCTCAGCTGCAAGCCATCAACCTACTCCTTGCCCAGCATGGACTTAATATGACTAAGAAAGAAAATTCTATTTTATTGTTTCTATTGTTTAACTATTAAAATTCAAGATTTGTCAGGCAACTAGTATTACTGTTAAGTGCGTTCCCACAGTGTACACATACAGCCCCTCAAATAAGGGAGGAAGACTTAGTTGATCTCTACCCCAAATTTCAAAAAAAAACTAAAACTAGTGAGTCAACTCCTACCTTTGGCCGGGCATGGTGGCGCAGGCCTGTAACCCCAGCACTCGGGAGACTGAGGCAGGAGGATTGTTATGAGTTCAAGACCAGCCTGAGCTACAAAGTGAGCTTAAGGCCAGCCTGAACTGCATAGTAAGACCCTGTCTCAAAAAGACACAAAAAAAAAAAAAAAACCTCCTACCTTTGATGCAAGCATCTTTGGAGAGGGAGGGGGGAGTTGTGATCTGAACAGATACTAGAGGGTTCCGTATAGAACACAACCAAATCAGATTTGAGTTTTGATTCAACTCTACTGTTAACTTCTTGAGTAGTCCTAATTGTTTGTTGACTAGTCCGAATTAATGTAGTTAACCTCTCTGAGCTTAAGTCCCCTCATCTCAAATGAGATATTTAGATAGTTCTTTCAGTACTATTTAATCCGTAAGACTTCATGAAGCAACTCTTAAGCATGGTGAATGTCTGTGTACTAATACCATGGGAACCAGTAAACACAGTGAATTCTGTTTTTGTGAGACACACTAATGGCTTCCTCTGATGAACATTGTAAAGATTTGATTGTTTCTGGAATTACTATCACCCAGTATTATGTTACATGTGTTAGGCTTCTCATTTCAGAGACAAAATAGCTGACTCTTGCCATTTAAATGAGAAGTTTATTTTGGCTTAGGGCTCAGAGGCTTCAGTCTGTGGATGGTCAGCTGCTCCAGGCAGAAGTGGTATAGGGGAGGGTCACAGTGCGAAGGAGCTGCTGGCCTCATGGTGCAATGCAGCACGAAGGAAGAGCAGCGCAAGGAGATACAGTCTCCAAAGACACAGCCTATGTGACCTTTCTCTTTCAGACAGACCCTACCTCTTAATAGCACATTTATCTGTGAAATAATCAGTAGGTCAACTCACTGATGTGTACATCACACCATGATCCAGTCATCTAAGAGCCCTGCCTCTACACACATAAAGCAGTGCGGTGCACCATGACACTACGCATATTTATATACTATATATTAAAAGGATGGAGTCAAAGTCAGATTTCCTAGATTCAGGTAGCACTTTTGCTCTTTATGATCTATGAGACAATACTCACCGTTTACTAACTGTTGGGTAGTATTTATCTCAGAAGCATATTGCGATGATATTTCAAAGTATTTTAGTATTTAATATATGTTTGCTTCAAAGATAAATTTGATTTCTTCTATTGCAGTTGCTTAAATAGCTATCTATACTAATAGATTACAAGTCCTTAAAAATTTCAATAAAATTGGACACCTAGTGAAATTTCCATTACTCAAATAATAATCTGGGGTCAAGCACATAAAATATTTGCTTAATAATTTTTCAATATAAAATGAACAAACATACAGTATTATATGAAACATTTATTTTGTCTCTGTAGCTTTATAATTTTTAATGTCCTTAAGTCAATTACAAATTATTAAAGATACCTTTTATTAGGCTAGAAAAGTATTCCTTTATGAAAACTCTTAAGGTGTGGCCATTCTTCTACCCAGGATTTCTATCATGTGACTATGGATTAGCATTGCTTGGGTTCTGGGAGCTTTACTTCAATGTCTAGGTCTCAATTGGACCTACTGAAGTATAACTGTAGTCCCGTGAGTCAGGATATTTTTAATTCTCAGAGTAAAAGCCAAGATTTAAAACTCTATTTTGGCTTATCTGTTCAAGTTGCAGTAATCAATTAAAGTCATTTCATTTTTGCAACTTAAGATTTTTACCCTTCCACTTGTTCAACATGACCATTAGGCATAGTATTAAGCAGAGTCTTCTAGAGAAACAGAATCAGCAGGGGAAGAGTCATCCAGACCGAAAGGCTGTTTGATAGGAGAAGTCTCTCTGCCCAGCAGATCAATCTTTTTCCACTAAGGTCTTCAACTAAGTGGATGGGGGTCACCTGCATTCCAGAGGGTAATTTGTTTTGCTCAGGCTATTGACGTAAACATTAATCTTATCTACTAGAAAATTAACAAGAAAATCTAGAATAACATTTGAACAACAATCTGGGTATTATGGTCTAGCTAAGTTGACACAAAAAATTAATTATCTTAAGCACTTATGATGTCAATTTTTGCCATTTCTTTAGCTTTTTGAAAGTGTTTTCCAGTACTTCCATATATGCTTCATCATGGTGTGTGCCTGTCATCCCAGCTCTTGGGAGGCTGTCAACAGGCTCATCACTGAGAGTCGGATCTAGCAGTGAGACCCTGAATGCCATATACATATATATATATATATATATATATATATATATATATATATATATATGCTTTATCAGGGTTTGCCTTATAATAATCTCTTCCTTCATGGTGAAGAAAACAATTGCTTTCCCAGAAGAAGCAGAGAAGTGAACCTGAACTAGGAAGATTAAAAGTCTGACCCAAAGCCCTAATCTGACAACAGCCTCAGGAGGATTTTGTACAGCTGCTTTTGCCAAAATTCTCTTGTTACACATTCAACTCCCCGTGATTATCTCTTAGAAAACTAGGCTACTATGTCTGTCAAATGAATGTACACATTCATCCATTCTTATGGGAATTGCAACCAGGAAATCTAGGACTAATCCCTGATCAAAACCGCCAGTGTAACCAAGAGCGTCTCCTCTGAACACAGGCACAGGAATCACACACACCAATACACAACCGAACTTTTCAAAAAGTGATTGCAAAATTGGAAAAGTTATAGGGGATTTTTCTTGCTTGAATGAATGAACTTCCATTTTAGTATAAATATAGCTGTATAATCTTGTGTATGATTCCAAAATTAAGTTTATTTTGGAAGATATTATTGTTAAGCAATTATTTTTATTTTCTCTAGACAGAGTGGTTAGAATGTTAGAGGCTCCACATTCTCAGATCTTTCAAGGTGTGCTCAATTCACTCTATGCCAAACGCCTTGAGGCAGAATTTGTATAAAACGTCTGTAAAACAATTTTGTGGCAATGTTGCCTTTGCACAAAAGCTTCAACAGGAATTCAATCTTTGTAAAGAAATGCAGATTCAAAGAATTAATAATATTTGGTTAATAGCTTATATATCTATTAGATAATTCTCATATCTTTTATATTAAAGTTTTCTCATATTAAATTGGTGATTCACAGTTTGGTTAATTCTACAAAATTTGAGGGAAATTTTTCATATAATAGGTGTTGATTTATGTCTTTACAAAGTCTGCATAGTCTTAATAGTTGAGCTAAATTACAAACAACACTATCAACAATTTTTTGGAAAAAAAAAGAAGTTGTTTTGGGGACCAGGGAGATAGCTCAGTGGAATAAGCGCTTTCTGGCAAGTACAGGGGCCTGAGTTCAATCCCTGGTTCGGGAAAAAAAAAAAAAAATCATTGTTTTAAAGTGGTAATTACTGACATCAAAATTAATAATCTCATCCCAATTTAGGTTTCAACTGTTGTTTGTAATGAAGAGACATATAATGCGAGCTCTAAATAAAAAGGATTGCTCTTTCTGTTAGTGGAATATAAGTCAAAATATAGACCTTCCGCTGTGCTCTTGGGACACCTCCAGATCCAGCCCAGGTCCGACCTGTGTGTGGGAAGCTTATGCTCCTCTGTACTTGCTGGACCCATCGAGACACAGCCCAGGCCCAGCATATGAGCAAGCCTGTCAACCTTGCTCTTGGGACCACTGCAGATCCAGCCCAAGCCCAGCACAATGGCCTGGTGTAAAGCTCTGCAGCTGAAGTCCCTGCAAAGGGGTTCGGGGCAGAACCATTCAGCTAATCCAGGAGAATAACATCTTGTCAGAGGGGCACAGCAGGTTCACTTATACGGGCTGCCTCGGGAAGAAGCTGAGCACAGCAGCCAAACCCAAACCAGGCACATCTGAAGCATTCAAGCTCCACAGATACACAGCTGGTAAGATGAGACACTTTGCTAGACCCCAATCTATAAAAGCATCCTCCCTCTTTCTCTCTTCACTGAGAGAGGGAGAAAAAGGTAACTGGGATGAACCAATCTGCCTGGAAGACCCAAAGTACATCAAGGGGAGGTGATCAGACAGAACTTAGAGGAACTAACTTAAATACAAATTGCCAGGCTAACATCTGCTTAGCTATACAGACATAATGCTTTTTCTTATTGTCTAAAATACAAACCCATCAGTTACAAAAGTTTGTCAACTGCGAAATAGTTCACAAACTATTGTTACTGTTCCTAATTGTAGTTCTGTAAATATAAAACTATAACTGCTTTAAGCATATAATCTGTCTTGGATAAGAATTTCTGTATGTACTGAGCTCATAAATACACCAAAGCTCTACACCAAAGGCCAGAAGACAGTGCTATAAAAATGACAAAAAGAAGGAGCAAAATGTAATCTTAAGCCCCGAGCCCACACAGAACAAATGCAGGAGACACTAGCACAGAAGAAATTGGAAATCACACAGCTGAAATATCTGAATTAATAACATGTGGAGTAAAAAAACAACTGCAGAAAGATATAGAGGAAGTCAGATCAAAAATAGCCTCTAACATAAAACAACAAATCTGTGAATTAATAGCATCTGAAGTAAAGAAACAACTGCAGAAAGGCATAGAGATCAGATCAGAAATAATGTAGGAAGTAAAAAAAGAAAAGATAACTACGGTGAAAGAATTAATAGCTGCTTCTAAAGAAGACACTGATAAGAGACATCTGCTATAATAATGTCTGTAAGTATAATATCATCTATGCACCTTGTACGATACCAAAACATTATGAAAACAGTTTGCAATGTATTAATTTATTGAATCCATTCTGTTAAGGTGTCTTAAAACTGTTTCATTGATATTTGTACTTCAATAAAATAATAAATAAATAAATAAAGAAGACACTGATAAAAAATTAGAGAAGAATACAAAAACGATGGAATCCTTGAATGAGCAAAATAGGGAAGTAATAGATCATAGGAAGGAGACTCAAAGAGATATAGAGGAACATAAAATCTCAATCACAAGCCAGAAAAATCATTTGTATGAAAGTGAAGATAGAGTTTCAGATCTTCAAGATACCATCACAGATAGTGAAAATGTAAGAAGAGATCTCCTCAAAACATGGATGCAGAAAAAAAAATATGCAACATCTGCAAGACGATGCAAAAATGAACAATTTGAGACTAATTATGTATCACTGAGAAAGCAGGAGTCAATAAAAATGATGTAAAAAGAATATGTGCAGAAGTAATAGCAGAAAACTTCCTAAAAGTGGGGAAACAATCTGATATTCATGGAACTGAAATGTATGGGACTCCAAATAACAGCAACCTAACCAAAAACACACCCAGACATATAATAGTCAAGATCTCAGAAATCCAGCACAAGAACAACATACTAAGAGCCATTAAACAAAAGAAACAGATCACATTTAAAGAAAAGTACATCAGAATGACGACCAACTTCTTTTCATAAACTATGAAGGCAAGAAGAGCATGGAACATAGTACTTCAAGTCCACTATGAAAACACATTCAAGCCCAGACTACTGTACCCTGCCAAACTCTTTCAAGTTTGAAAGAGAAATGAAATATTTCCATGACAAAGAACAACTAAAGAATTTCATGATAACAAAGCCAACCCTACATCGACTACTAAAAGATATTCTAGAGAGGGACCAAAGTGACTAGAACCCCACTAATGACCATGGAAAGAATCCACCAAATAGGATAAACAATTAAACACAGGAGAACAAGGGATAAGCAACAGCAGGTAAATAACATGTCAGTCATAAGTTAATACATCTCACTTATAACCACCAATGTAAATGGACTCAATTCACCAATTAAAAGAAATAGACTGGCACAGTGGATTAGAAAGCAAAACCCAACAATATGCTGTATACAAGAAACACACTTAACTCAAAAGACATTCATAGGCTGAAAGTCAAAGGGTGGAAAACAATACTACATGCCCCAACACCTCAGAAAAAGCAGGAGTAGCAATCCTGTTCACAGACAGTCTGAACTTCACACCAAGAATTATCAAATAAAATAAAGAAGGACACTATATACTGGTTAGGGGAAAAATTCAAGAGGGAGAGGTAACACTCATAAATATGTACATGTCAAACATGACATGACCCAACTATATAAGACAAATCTTCATCGACATGAAAACTCCAATATCCAATACCACAATCTTTACAGGAGACATTGACATGCCCTTATCACAAAAAAATAGGACAAGCAGACAAAAAATTAGCAAAAAAGTAACAGAACTGAAGCAGAGCTTAGAACAAATGAACTTAGTGAACATCTACAGAGTGTTCCAACCACCATAACTATATACAAATTTTTTAATGCACATGGGACATTTTCTAAAATGGATCACATAGTAGTTCACAGGTCATTCTTAATTCTATGCCAGAAAACAGAAGCTATCCCATGAACATTATGTCACCAGAGTGCAATGAAACTGGAAATAAATGACAAAAGAAACCAGAAAAACTCTGTAAGTACATGGGATCAAACAACATCATCCAGCAAACTAATGAATCATAGATGAAATTACATGAGAATTAAAAGAATATCCACAATTGAATGAAATTCCAAGCATAACTTATCAGAATTTATAGGATGCAATGCAGACACTTAGAGGGAAA
The DNA here is from genome assembly GCA_004027165.1 of Ctenomys sociabilis. Taxonomy (NCBI): domain Eukaryota; kingdom Metazoa; phylum Chordata; class Mammalia; order Rodentia; family Ctenomyidae; genus Ctenomys; species Ctenomys sociabilis. The sequence goes on from PVKA01004222.1 coordinate 79,945, forward strand.
TTTATAGCTGTAAACTCACACATTAGGAAACAGGAATGGGAACAAGTCAGTACTCTAATGCTGCACCTCAAACATCTAGAAAAGGAAGAGCAAACCAAACCCAAAGCCCAAAGACGGGAAGAAATCATAAAGACTAGAGCAAAAAATTGATTCAATTAAGAGGAAGAAACCAATACAAAGAATTAATAAATCAAAAAGCTTGTTCTTTGAAATGTTAAATAAAATTGATAAGCCCCTAGCTAACCTCATCAAAGAGTAGAGAAAAGACTCAAATATAAGAAATAAGAAATGAAATGGGTGACATTATCACAGACCCAGTGGAAACTCAGAAACTTTTCAATAGCTACTTTGAGAATGTTTACTGACACATAAGAAATGGAGAGATTTATAGAAAGGTATAAATTACCAAAACTGAATCAAAAAGGTATAAGAACTCTCAATAACCCAATAATAGTCAATGAAATAGAAAATGTAGTTAAAAAAAAAAAACCTACCAACAAAGAAAAATCCAGGTCCCAATGGATTCACAGCTGAATTCTACAAGAAGTTTACAGAAAATATAATTCCAATAATCCTCAAATTCTTCAAAGAAATTGAAAAGCAACTAGTCCTCCCAAAATCATTCCTGGAGGCAAGTATTATACTGATACCAAAATGAGGGAAAGACACAACTAAAAAGGAGAACTTCAGGCCAATCTCCCTCATGAACATAGATGCAAAAATCCTCAGTAAAATCCTAGCAAATAGAATACAGCAACATGAACAGGTAGAATTCATCCCAAAGATGCAAGGATAGTTCAATATATGTAAATCCATAAATGTAATACTCTATATCAATAGAGCCAAATTCAAAAACTGCATGATCATCTCGATTGATATAGAAAAGGATTTTGACAGAATCCAGCACTCATTCATGTTCAAAGTCCTATAGAAAATTAGAATAGAAGGCCTCTACTTCAATCTGATAAAGGCTGTCTATGACAACCCTAGATCCCACTTCAGGTCTCACTGGGCCTCCCAGTCCAAACTGTTTATGACATCCTCCAAATATGTATCCTAGTTATCTGCAAGACTGGAAATGTAGCCAGTTCACAATGATTTTAAATGTTTCTATAAACATTAATCCCTGCTGATAAAGAGCCTCAGGAGGCTTTCCTTTGCTTAGGTTATTACTAACAATAATTTACTTATTTCTAATAATTAGAGTAACATTACTTCATTCAGTTGTTCTCTTTATCCCTGAGTGATAAAGACAAAGCTAAAGCTCTCTTGCCAGAAGTGACATCATCCATAGTGGGCTAACTGTGGACAGTGATTACTAGAAGCTGGGAAGCTAGAGTGGACCAAGATAGGCTAGATTTGATCAATGCGTGCTGTACATGTGTACTGAAGCATCTCAGTGCATTAGTTTTTGTTACTGTGACAAAGCTCTACACTTCCTCTTTTGTTCCCACTCAAGCTCATAGTGCATTGGCCCTGTTGCTTTCCACCTGTGAAAGCATGTGGATGATGATAGAAGTATGTTGCAAAAGAGGGTTTTGGGTGTTTTGTTTTGTCTCACGATAACTTGATATCAAAACCAGAGAGAAGAAGGGCGTCGAGTTCCAGGGTCCTCATGAAGACATAGCCTAACTTCCTCCAGCTAGGCCCTACCTCTTACAAGTTCTACCTCCTCCCAATAGTGCTACAGATAGGGCCTGAGCCTAAACCTTTGACACAGGGGCCTTTGAAAGTATTTAAAACCAAACTGCAGTACACATTGAACTCATAAACATGTCCAATTGCACAATAATGAAAAAAAAGCCAGTTCTTGCTGAATCAGAATATACATTTATCTGGCTCTTTGGGTTATTAGCATTGAGAAGTACTCTTCTGATTTATAGGATTTTTTAAATGAATCATTTACATCACAGATTAAAATAATCGAGGCTATTTGCCAAACATGAACTTCCTAGATCCCACCTGAGATCTCACTGGGTCTTCCAGTCTAAACTGTTTATGACATCCTCCAACTAAATGACTGTATACATCTCAGCTGGAAGAACAAGATGCTGTGTACCTCTCTATGTCAGTATTTTGCTAGATCCAGTAAAAATGCATGATTAGTGGTTATGTGATACTGAACTTCGTTTGTTGCCCTTCCTTTGGGCCTACAATATCCCATCCTTCTTGGGCCATCCACAGTATAAAAGCTCTTCCTAGGCTAGTCTTATGGGTGTTTTCTATTTGCTCATAATGCTGTTCAATTACTGAAAAAAAAAATGAATTGCAAGCAGATAACATCGTGTTTACGGAATTTTTAAAGTCTTAGGAACAAAAAGACTTTCGCCCAAGGAAGACTTTCTGTAGCTGATTTCTGGGATGCCTTTCAGAGAATACTTTAGAAAGGTTTTTAGTGACAAAATACATTTTAAGTGACAATATAATGCTAAAAGCATTCAGACTAGTTTAACAGAAAGGATAACACAACAACAAAAATATGAGACCTACTCCCAGTGCCTTTTCTACCACCTATCAACCTTAGGCAATTATGTAACCTCTCTCTCTCTGAGCCTCTTTACCTCATCTATGAAACTAGGGTAATGACACCTGCCTGAAGGCTGGGCACTGCTCCACATGGTCCCTTAAGATCTCATCCAATTTTGAGATCCATGATTTTGTAATCCTGTTCAGCTAACATATATCTTAGTAATCAACATTTTGTGTCTTACAACCCTTTCTTTCTTCTCTCATCTGCCATCTGCTTGCAAAAACATATTCACACTTCATCTTTAAAACTATTACAAGAAAAAAATAAATTTGGAGCATTCTTACAGAAAATTTGTTTTTACCATAAGTTTGAAATATGCTTGCATTTAAGATAATTAACCTGTCACAGTGAAAACATCATATGTCTATTAATTATCTAGTTAAATGGGTGCAGGTGAAATGAATGGGTGTGCATAAAGAGCCTTATTTGAGAAATTTAATAGCAGCCACTTAATTTAACTACCCACTGACCTCATCTAAAACTTATGAGAACAAAATGGTTAGGAGGAGCTTCACAGGTTTCACCAGCAGTGGGAACAACTCAGCGCATATATCAGTAGTGAACGTAAAAAACTGTAAAATTCAACCAGCTACTAGAATATTCAAACTGGACAGATAATTTCTTTAACGAAGTTGTATTTCAAAGATGATCCAAGAATGCTGGCAAGATAGCTCAGTGGTCTAAAGCGTCTCTCAGGGACCGCGGTTCGATCCCCTGCACCACATGCCATGCCAGCCCCTCCCCCCAGGGCGGGCTGAGCTGACCCCCCCCCCACAAAGATGATCCAAGTTGACTTACATTTGTTGATTAATTAGAACTAAAGATTATACCCTGCTTTTACAGTTTCTACCATTTGCCAAAGCATAATAGGACATGTTACTTGTTAAAGTACAGTGAAACTTGTTTAAGTGACCTCTTGTACTTTGAAGACTTCCTGTTAAACTCTGAATAAGTAGATCTCATGGTAGGAGGCTTATAAATGAGCTTAAATGAGTTGCATTTTTATCCTGCCACATAGATATTTGGACAAATAATACAGTCACTTAGAATGAAGTATTAGAATTAGACAGACCTGGGTTTTAACCAGACCTGGCTTACTTACCCACATGTTATACTGGACAATTAACTTAAATGTTCTTATCTGCCATAATGTTAGGGTACCTGTCTTGAAAGCTTAGTGGAAATTAAGAGAAATGATATATGTAGGTCATACATTTATTCTTTTTTTCATTTTCAATACTAGGGATTGAACTCACTCTGAGCTATACTCTCAGCTCTTTTATTTATTTTATTTTTTCATTTTGAGACAGGGTCTTGCTTACTAAGTTCAAGCTGGGCTCAAAGTTGCCATCCTTCTATTTCAGGCTCCCAGAAGGTCTCCAAGCCCTAACACAGTCATTTGCTCCTGTAGTCAATGAATGCTTACTATATGCCTTCTATGTATCAGGCATGATCCAAGTGCTCTATTCAGCAGGGGACCAGACGTACAAGCTCCTGTCCACTGAGATGGCATTCTTCTGGCTTGTCATTACTCCTATCTCACAGTAATCAAAGAAGGGCTAATGACTATCATTATTTTTCTATTAAGTGGATATCATATCATCCCAAAATTAAAAATATTAAACTTCAGATATCATAAACATTTCAAAGCACAATGATACTACATACTTTGCTCATGTTGACATTGTGCACACCTGTACACAGCTTTCCTGAACTCAGTTGTGCAAAGGGGCTGAACTCCTGAGGTAAAAATGAATAACTAATTCATTAAAAGGAAGAATGTAAAATGAGCTACAAATTGAAGCTGTATTGAAACTGTCAAGAAGAGCAGTAGAGAGTAATCCTTATGTCTATGAGCTCTGTTACACTTCATTAGGTCTGAATCCAAGCTCTGACATTTTCCAGAATTATGACATTGGGTAAATTACTTACTCTATCTCTGCTTTAACTTTCTCAGACATAATATAGGTGCAATAATTATTCTTACTTAAAGAGGTATTGTGAATATTGAAATAGTTAATTCATATAAATTCCATACAGCAGTACAAGGCACAGGGTTATGGTGAAACAAATACTAAATAATAATATTATTGTTGTTATTAAAGGTATTACAAAGCACTTAGCATTGGCATGTGAGGAAAATAATGGTATTGAACAGGTAAAATGAGCTTCACTTGGACTGTATGGAGAGAATAATTCAAAATCCTTTGTAAGGAAGATGGCTGGCGAGCAGCCTCAAGAAGATTCTGAACATCCCACCCCAACCCCACCAGCCATGCAGAACCCTACTACAGTGCAGTGTCCCTGGTGCTGTGTCCCACTAGACAGAGGAGGTCACCACAGAGCCTGGGGTCAGGCCCAGCTCGCAACATGACATGTTGGGCTCTAGCTGTGTTTCTCATTTGTTGTTGGTGTATGGGGTGGGGGCTAGGGCAGGGAGGGAGAGAAATGCTTGATTTTAGTTTGTTTGCTATTAGAAACGAAGTTTCATTTTTAATTTTCATTTCATTTGAAGCTAAGAGGACTAATTCAATAATTTTCCATCTCTTCTCCCCTTACCTGATTTTATTTTTTTATTTTTTTTTCCCTTACCTGATTTTAAAAGGCCCTTTTCCCCCCCTTTTTTTCTTCTTCTTTTTTGGGGGGGCAAATGTAGTAATAGCAAGATTTAATTTGGGCAACTTTGATTCCTAAAAAAGCAAAGCATGTGAATAAACATTGAAGTGTTCACCTCAGTTTGGGACCAAACTGCTTGAATCTTTGTAAAAATCCAGTTTTGTATGTCAAGGAGGAGTTTAGGGCCTTTCCAACCACCTTGTGTTCCCCTTTTCTGTGCAGCCATGTGTCGCATGGAGCTGCTCCCAACCACTTCCCAGGCACCTGCTCCCACATTTTCTGATTTCTCCTGGGCTGGGCTTCCCATTCTCCAACTTTCTAGTCCTGCTGATCCTCAGCAACAGTGGTAGAAACTGGAGGGCAGTCTCTGGTTGGTTTTCTAAGATACTTCTGAATTCTATTATCTTTACAAATATGAGAAAATAATTTTTCAATATTTTTTATTAATCTTTTTATAAAATGAAAGTAACGCCTATGATTGATTAAGGAAGGTGGTTATGGCTGGGTGGTTCTTGGGGTTATTTTTTTTTTGGTTATTTCTTTCTTTTGTCTTTTTAACGTTACACTTTAAGTTGAAACATTCTCAGATGTTTGGGGGGGGACATCCTCTTACAATGGGTCCTTGTGCTCACCTTTTGAGGAGGCTGTCCTGAGCAGGAGAACCACATGGCATCTGTGCATGTTCTATGTGGACTATACCCTCCTCTTCCCCCCAGCCTAGGCTTCTTGGGTTGTTGTGCTTTCCCCTTACTTTGCTACATTTCTATAATTAAGTTGGTTTTACTTGAATGATTCATATTTAGGGGAAAAAGAAAAAATTTGTTTCAACTCCTCCTGCAAATAAAAACAATAAACAAAAAAGAAATCCTTTGTATATTTTGTTTAGTTACTCTGCTCTATTTTCCAAACTATGTTCTACAAATGTAGTGTTAAAGTGTAATACATACAAAAAATACAGTTCCCCAACCTATAATTTTGGAAAATTTAGACACTTGTAAGAGTTGGAGAGAGAACTTTCTTACTTTAGACCTTCTCCAAGAATTTGGAAACCTCATATCAGGTCAATTCCAAAGAGGTGAATATACTACTTTCCAAAATTATACCAATTTTGAAGATTTGCTGTTAAATGCAATAAATGTTTGGAAACAGTCATGGGAGGAGACTACCTTAAAGTGAACATATGGAATTCTCATTTAACCAACTCTAAGAAAAAAAGAGAGGGATCAGGAAGATAGCTCAGTGGTCTAAGCACCTGCCTGGCAAGCACAAGGACCCAGGTTTGATTCCTGGTACTGCATGCCAAACTGGCCACCCGAACTGGGCTTGGTGGTGCACTCCTAGAATCCCAGCACTGGAGAAGCTGAGACAAGAGAGAAATTTCACCATGGAAAGTTATTTTGAAACTGAACTGAAAGCAGTAGCTCAACTGGCAGGACCCAATGGTATACTGAATCCAGGTCACAATAGTTTATAAGAATCAAGTCTCAAATTTTCAGACAGAGCTATTCTTACGAATTACAGCATATAAACATACAACCAAATTCATAATATTAAAAAGTAAACAAATACTCAAAAGTAATCATCAGTGTTTGACTGCATTTCCCGTGCTCTTGAGATGACTTATACCTGTTGTATCTGTGTGGTAGAGACACTCCGTAAGAGCAAGGGCATGTGTTTCTTCCCATGTACCTTGGAAATTGACAACTGTTTCTGATGATGGCTTGCTTTATTGCTTTGTGGACTGTGACAAAGAATGTGATGAAGAAAGCATAAATTCAAATTAAACTTTAAAAAATGAGTCAAACCTATAGTGGTACTGTCAGTCACATAAAAAACTATGGAAATATTCTTAAAGTTTTCACGTGCTATTTAGGTGGTTCATCAAAGAAGCCTCTCACATAATTTTCTGATCAATGAGGTAAGGCTCTGGCTTACATCTCCGTGCTTTGCTTTCATCTTGTGTAATTAAACAAAAATCTCAGCTAGTATGTATGTCAGAGCTAGCTGTAACAGTGATATGGGTAGGTGGAAGTGTAAGATCTTCAGTGCTGGTTTTGCAAAGCAATGGTTAATGTCATCTCTGAAAGTTATCTTATCCAGAAAATAGTTAATGATTTTGTTTTGTCACTCTTTGAGAAGCCAAGAACAATAATTTAGGAAGGAGTAGAATTGTTCTTAAAAATTTATTGTGAAAACTCATAAGACTTTCTGTTCTCCATCAGAAACACCCCCTCATGGGGTAAGTCAAATCTGCTTTATATCATGAATTTATGAGGCCCACTCAACTTCTCTGTCTGTATTTTCTTCTCATTTAAGAAGTCACACTTCTGATGTAAAAGTATGAACAAATTGATTTTTAGAAATAAACATACAAATGTAGCAAAATAGTCAATCTGGAAAGACCTAAGAAAGGGCCTGATTCACTGCAGATATTGCCCAGATTCACATCACATTTTAACCATGCCCTTTAATGTTCAAGAAAATATTAGTGTGTTACTACATTCTTCTCTTTTTAAGTAAAACTAACATTTTTATTTCTAAAAGATATTGAGAAAAATATAAAAAACATTAATTCAGAAAAAGGGTAAATTGTTTTTAATAGCATTTGTTTTTGAATAGAGAACCATCCAGCCCATATTGGAGTTGAGATTTGTTGACTATTTTTTGTGTAAAGGTCTGTATGTTTACATAGCTTCAAATGTTTTTAGTAATAGTTGGAAGAATTTACAACATTTGCTCAATCTCTTACCATACCCTCTGATTAAACTCATTTTCCCAACTTCTGACCCAGGTATTTTATGGAGTTACTGTAATGTTTCAATTTTGGGCACAAGGGGTGTCCCAAGTTTGAGCAAACAACTATTATCTCAATTCATAACGTTACTGATGATTAGCTTAAGTAATTCAACCCTCATATTCTTCTATCTTCCTCCACTCCTACCAACACAAGCACACATAACCATTTTAATGGCCTCACGTACCTTTCCAAGACTGGCAATTTTTCTATGAATATGTATAAATGTCTTTTCTAACACAACTCCCTATTTGGAACAGGACCTCACTACGCAGCTCAGACTTGTAGTGATCCTCCTATTTTAAGCCTCCCCAGTCCTGGCATTATAAGAGTTCACCATGATACCCAGATTCAGTGGCCAACTCAGCATGCCCAAGGGTGGGATCGGCACAACATGTGTTGCTGAGGATTGAACCTGGTCCCTGTGCTTGCCTAACCAGGCACTTAGTCCATGCAACTACCTCGCTGGCCCCCAACTTTTATTTCTATGTTAACAAAAACACAAGATTAAATGTTTATATTCTCCCAACATATCCCATATTCTTAAATATCAGGTTTGTTATATCTATAGAAAATTGAAGTTCATAGCAGACATTACCTGGTCTAGTATTTTCAAATGCATGCTTCAGGTTATTTGTCATTTGACCAAGAAATGATTTGCTACTGCAAAACTTCTGAGAGTCTTTAATATGTTAATAAAGTTGTAATTTAATTTTTTATTAATTTTATTGTGAAACAAATAGCAATGAGACAGTTTCAAAACCGATTAGTAGGACAGTTTCAATAGTTAACATAGTGCATGTTGTCTTCGTAGTGGTTATCCGTAGTGCAAGATATACACATGATATCCTGTCCAAACACTACAATTTCCTAAAGGACTAAAAAATACAGAATTTTCCAAATGTATGTGCTCTGGGAAAGTTTTCCCTAAAATGCCTTTTGGGGTTGTAGTTCTATGGAATGTGCTTTGATGGCTAATGGTATACTTTTGTTACAAAAAGGAAATCAGGGTCTAGAGAAGACGCAATGACTTGCCCCAAATCCCTTAAATCTGTATGTTAAAAAATGAGTATGTAGTACTTGTATGAAAGGCTAGAACTTTTGAGTCCTTTCTCAGACTTCGTTTTCAGTGCCTTAGCATAGTGCAGCCATTCCTCTTTGTTGATTTCTAATAATCAGTGAACTATGCACAGCCAGTGTTTAGGAAAAATTAAAACAGAAGTTACTATGGTATGGAACTTGGTAAGTAACAGTATTATGCTCCCTACAATTTTGCTGAAGTAGGAGATAAAAGTGAGGCCCTAGCACACCCAGTGTGATTCAGTTGTTTTGAGTTTCTGGGAATTTTCCTAATTTCTACCATAACAATACATATGTTATATGGTTCATGATTTTTCATTTTTTGCTCAGGAAAATTATATCATCATAGGTAGAAGATACAATAAATTTGACAATAGCAGAAGCAACTCAACAAATGTCATTAGATTCATATGACATAGCAGGCACTGTGTTAGGCCCCAGAGATGAATGTGGGATCATGGGATTTTACCGTCTTATGAGGGATGCCTGCCAGGAAGTAGGCAGTGCTGCAGGGGAAGTATGGAGCATGGCGGTGAGCCTGTGGCACATGTGCAGCAGGCACACGGAGCCATCTCTGTTGGTGTAGGAGCCAAGTTGCCCAGCAGGCAAACGCTAGGTAACAGCCATTGTTTCTAAAGTGAAAGCTCAGTACTCAGGTTTAATTGCAATGTTGGCACTGTGCATCAAATAAGTGGGTTTGGCTTTGCAGTTTAGGCACTCAGTCACTTAAAGTTTTGCCATCACTGGCATAGATGCTAAGAAAAGCAGAGATGGGAAAAAATTCGTCCTGACTTGAAAGTGAGGCAGTCAGGAAGACTTCACAGCAGAAACGATGTTCACCTAAAAGATGAGCAGGAGCTAGTTCAGTGAGAGTGCAGGAGTTACAGAGAGTGTTTTTTAAACTAAAAGAACATTTTCAAAGCTCTAAAGATTAGTGGGAAAAAGCAATAAACTTTTCGAAAGGAAAGAGTTACTGAGTTGAGGATAAGGACCCTGAGAGGGAACAGCAGGAAGAGGTTTATCTATGTATGTAAACTGGATGGTATGGTACTGTGCATTTCTGCTGGTCTATTGAAAGGAGCAAATAATGCTTACTTTGCTTTGTCTCCTATTTTCAATTGTTTCTCCTTTCTCTCTTCTTAATTTCTTATATATTTCTTTTGTTCTTCTTCCAATTTTACATGCATATATTTGGTAATATGAATAACTAGTTAGAAGATAACTACACATTACAACAAATACTGTGAAATTCATGATGCTTTGTTAAGTGAAATTCTGTATCATTTGCAATTTTTCTGTTTTAATACTATTTTATACTCTATTTATAAAATAAAAAATTGGGCTGGGGAGATGGCTCAGTGGAATAATGCTTCCCTGGCAAGCGCAAAGGCCTGAGTTCAATCCCTGATTCTGCCAAAAATAAAAAATAAAATAAAAAAATCTGAAAATTAAAGATAATTTAATATATTTGAGGTACTGAGAAACTTTATGTAGAAAAAGTGAGAAGTGAAGCTGAAGTAGTAATGCTGCTAGTAAATGATATTAAGCATCTGCAATACTAGATAGATGGTTCAAGTAGCTCTGAAGTGTTTTGAGGAGAGTTCTACATTTGAAGGCCCAGTACAGTGCTTAGTGGAGAGCTGACAGGAGCAAAGCAACAAACAAAGCAACAGGAAAGGTTGTTCTAGGCATACCACCATGATGCAGGAGCATGATCTAGGGGCAATGGTCTGTGATAAGGGAGAAAGAACGTAGATTGGCAGAGGTTCAAAGAGCTTATGAGGGAAACTAAAAGGACTCCTTTGATTGCCAAGTAGGAGCTGGGACGATGAGGGACTGTTCACATAAAAAGAACAATACCAGTAGGAGAAAACAGACAACACATATGTGTTAAACTGAATTTCAAGAAGTGACTGAATGATCAGATTGCTTAAATTCTTTGCTGTATAAACCAAATGTAAGATATATATCTAAATGTATTTATGCCTTATGTTGTATTGTTACTACTATTGCTACACATCAATTGGAAATACAGTAGTAAAGAATTCTTTTGAATTATAATAGCAAAATTTGAAAACAATTTTTGCTCCTTTCCTCGGTAGTTATAGAATTTTGCTAATCCTCAGATACTGCCTATTTTCCTAGTCTCCTGGCTTAAAATGTATTTTGAGGGCCAGAAAGATAGCACAGAGGACTAAGCACCAGCTTAGGTAAGCTCAGGGACCAGAGTTTGATCCTGGGCACCACATGCCATGCTGACCCTACCTCTTGGCACACTGAGCCAGCCACCGAGACCCAGTGTGGTGGTGCATGCCTGTAATCCCAGCACTGTTGACAGAGAAAACAGGAAGATCACTACAAGTCTGAGCTACACAGTGAGATACTGTACCAAACACATTTTTTAAATGTATTTTTGGTATAATAAAAAAGAAATGAAAGGTGAAAGCAGGCAGAAATAAATGCAAATGGTAGCAAGAGATAGACTAGCATATTCACATTTCCAAAGTCATTGTATGTTCTTGTTTCAGACTTCCAGATTGTTTTGCATTCCTTTTAAAGTCATTTTCTTACAATAATAAAAATCCCACATGTGGGAATACCTACAATTATAGCAGTTTGTGCTTGTAGCAACTGACAAGGCTGAATTAAACAATTATTATTTCCATTTCAGTATGTTTTATTTATTTATTTATTTATTTATTTATTTATTTATGTATTTATTTTTTTGTCTTTTTGAGACAGGGTCTCACTATGCAGTTCAGGCTGGCCTCAAGCTCACTTTGTAGCTCAGGCTGGTCTCGAACTCACAACAATCCTCCTGCCTCAGCCTCCTGAGTGCTGGGATTACAGGCATGTGCCACCATGCCCAGCTCAGTATGTTTTATTAACAATAAAATCCTTTCAAGAAAACTGGATTTCAAATGATTTAACTGAATTTATCATATTCTTTGTTTGGAACTAGAGTACTAATGCCTTGTCACTGAGCTTCAACTTATAGGAAAAGAGCTTGATGTTGGTTCAGTTTTCAGTCCAGTACATTATTCTGTAAAGCCTTTGTCTGTGTCGTCCATGTGGATGAGTCACGGCCAATGCTTGACCAGTTTGCTCTCTGTGAGAGCCTGAGAGAAAGTTTTCTCTCCATGTGACTCTCCCCAGGCACACTATAGAACTTCAATCTCTTTCCTCTGTGGCTCCATAATCTCCTTGTTCAGAAAATTTGGAGCTCAACTGAGTTTCATGATGTTGCAGTACAGGTTCTCTTATGTCCTGAGTCCATAGTAAGCAGACCCCAAGGCTGGAGACAAGGAGGAGGAGCATGGCCCAGGAAAAGCTGCTCATATTATGGTGAACAGGAAGAAGAGAATGAAGTGAACATCAGGGGAAAGAGACACATGCCCACAGGCCACTCTGGTGACCAGTTTTCACCTCCCAACAGCATGTCAGTTGTACCTCCCCATAATCTCCCAAAAGTCCCCCATATGAGGTTCTAGGAGGACATCTAGATATAAACCCGTAATAACTAACTTAAGATCAAAATTGTCAACACAGAAAGGAGACTCCTAAAAATTGATGAAAAGTTTAAACAGTTCATAGGAAACATAAATGAAAATAAGTTCTGACATGTTAGCTATACTGTCAAAAATTTCAAGAATTTTCTTGTGAGAACTCTGATAAATTCTTAGCAAAAAATCAGTATGGGGGCCAGGGAGATAGCTCAGTAGAATAAGTGCTTGCTTGGTAAGCACAAGGGACTGAGTTCAGTCCCTGGTTTCACCAGAAAAAATAAATAAAAAATCAGTATGAACTCCCACCCCTTATATTCAAGGATTCTAAAAACACTAGAAATCTATTTTAAAAAGAAAAAAAAAAGGTATTTCAAATTGCATAACTTCTTTTCTGCTAATCATAATTATGTTTTTCTTGTTCTCATTTTGCTTTAAATATCTCACAATATTATTTTTATTAAATGAAAGATATAGAAAAAGTAAATGCTGGGACCAGGGAGATGGCTTAGTAGAATAAATGCTTCCCTGGCAAGCACAAGGGGCTGAGTTCCATCCCTGGTTCCACAAAAAAAAAAGAAAGGAAGAAAAGAAAAGAAAAAAAAATAAATAAATGCTTATTTACTTGTTTCTAGTTTAATGGAACCCCCTCCCTATATTTTAGGAACATGGTAAATGATGACTGAAGTATTTTCCTGATCAGAACTTCTCAGAAGTGCGTGCTCATGAGATACCAGTGCCACAGGGTTTGAGGTCAACACGCATAGGAAATGTTCTTCTACATCTGTGAAGTGTGTGTAACTTAGCAATTCATATTTATAAGTTATTTGCACTCAAATTTAACTGTGAATTTGAAAACATTGAGGCATACACAAAGGAGTAAAAGATACAGCAAAAAAGTGTTTTACAATGACCCTATGTCTGCCACTCGTTATTCTTCTTGGGCATTTAAGTTCAAGTCACCCAAGCCAGAGTAAGTGATGTTTTAAAGCACATGACAATCTCACTCAATGGAAAAATAAAAAACTAGATTTCAGAACTATATGGATTAAGTCATTACTTAAGGGAACAATATTCTGAAGGAAAATGAGCCCATTCAACATTTATTTTGCTTCTTAAATGTTAGCTAATCCCTAAGCTACATATTTGCTTAGGGAGAAAAGTGAAGTTCATATTTTGTGAAAGCAATGCAACCTGATAAATACACCAGAATTTTATTTCGTCTTCTTCAAGGTTTATGCCATAGGAATAAAAACAAATTAACTTCCTAGCAAAAAATAAAATACAATTCTTGTTGGAGAATATGAACATCAGCAACAATTTTTCAAAAACAATGTCCAACATTCCACCCCAAATCAATGGGCAAGCTTGTACAACAAATCAAATGACTGTAGAGAATAAAAATAAACAAAGATTGATCCAAATACAGAAGTCATACAGTACAGGGCTTAAGACAACTATAAGTAATATGTTCATGAAAAGACATTTTAGTATAATTTTTGCAACACACTGTGAAGGACTGGTGCTCAGGCCTAACACATCTTAATTCTTTCCCTGTCCCCTCCCCTCCTCCCTCTGAGTTCCTCAATCTCTTGGTCCCCTTCCCATTTTAAAAAAAGAGAAAAGTCTTGCCAGAGAATTCTAGTTATATTTTTAAAGGCACTTTATAGAGCTTTTTTAGAGCTGGCAAGATAGCTCAGCAGAGTAAGCACCTGCTTTGGCAAGCACAGGAAACAGAGTTCAATCCCCAGTCTAGCATGCTTCACCATCCCTGCTGCTTGGGCATGCTGAGCCGGTGACAGAGTCCTGGATGGTGGTGCACACCTATAATGCTGGGGAGGCTGAAAATAGGAGGATCACCATGAGTCTGATCTGCATAGGGAGACCCTATAAAAATACACAAATGAAAAAAAGAAATTATAGATCTTAACACTATAATAACCATAATTAAAATGCAAATTTAAGAAATAGGTTTATAGTAATTACACCTATAATCCCAGAACTCAGGAGGTTGAGGCAGGAGGATCACTGTGAGTCTGAGGAAGGCCTGGCCTAAAAATTAAGTTCAGGGCTAGCCTGAGCTACATAGAAAGACCATGTCTCAAAAGGACAGAAAAACAAAAAGAGTTTAATACCACAGATGACAGCAAAATGCAGAAGCGATTGCCTTCATTGAAGTTCAACAGAAAATACCTAAATTGATGCCGACCAAGAATAAAAGAGAAAAAAATACAGCAAAGAGCACAAGTGACATGTGGAACTTAGAGAAAAGATCTGCCATATGTGTAGCAGAGGTTCCTGAAGAGGAATAGAAGAAAGACAACAGAGATGTAAGAAACTTTCCTCTGTAGCAGGACAAGTAGAAATAAAAACATGTTTATACACATTTCATGAAAGCCATCAAAAGTCCAAAATAGAAAAATCTTAAAAGCACATTTTTTAAAAAGAGACATCATCTTCAAAGCGATAACCAAAGACTAACAGTTGACTTTTCACATTTTTCAACAGAAGTGTTAAAAAGCAGGAGAAAATAAATTGACATTTTTAGAGTGCTTAGAAAAAACAACTGCCCACTTAGAATTTGTCATCTAGGGAAAATATCTTTTAGAATGAGAACAAAATAAAAATGCTCACACAAATAAAAGCAGAGAATCATTGTCACTGATGAAATAGAGCACTGCTGCAAGCTGAAGAAAAGCTATCCCAAATGAAAAGTGACTTGTATGGGAATATATGAAGAAAGAACAAATAGGAAAACCAAAGTGAATACTAACTCAAAACAATGTAAAACCTAAAATGATGTCAGACTCCAACTTGTAGAATAAAAAAAAGACCATGGGAGTCATTTTCTCGGCATTCAGCTGGGATGGAAAGAGAAGCACAAGCCACTGTATGAAGATGAACAAAACCATCCAAACACTTAGAAAAAAGTGGCTTGAGAAGGTAACAAGCATAAATTATCTCTGATTACTCCCCTTAGCAAGTTCTCTGCTCCTGACACATTAAATGGTCCACAGTTTCTCCTGTATCTTACTATTTTTTTTTTATTTTGGGATGTTTGCCCACTCTGATTTTCTCTAACAAAAGTACAACTACTCTGTCCACCTTTCTTTCCAAGCTCCACACATTCAAAGCTTAGGGGTTTAGATATGTTGCTGACTCTCACACCATTACAGACAGCAAGAGTCTTTCTTCTTATAAGGAATGTATTTTTTTGTTATGTTCCCTTAGAAGATTTAAGTTACTCAAGAACATTGTATCTTATTCATCACTGTTTATATTCCAGTAGCATCCACTGACTAGACAGATAAATAAATGGAAGAACTGATGAAGGGGCAGGTGGGTACAGAGGCCTCTGTGACCATTACTCAGGTGAAACTGGATTTTGCTGCGATCCACTAATTGTCCATCAAGGTCTGTCATGTCATTTTTACTCTTTTTTCCTCTGGTCTTAATCATGCACTGAGTGGATCATTAAATGACACAGCGGGAACATATCCAAGCCAACAAAACCTCTCCGTAATTATTTTTAACCTTGAAGCCAGTTAAGAAGTTGCCATGATGGGAAAAGTGATGTTGGTAGTATTATGATGAGAGGAATATAAAATACAGAATATTTTATAATAAAATCTAATGGTTATAACTTGCAGAGGAAAACATCAGCAAATGCACGGCCCTGAGATCAGTGTCCCTCTATTTTCTTTTTTGCTCAGCATCTGGGCAGGGAGAGAAAACAACATCAATAGTGAAGTGAAATCAAAATACTGAGCTGTTGTGTGGAGTTCTCTGGCCTGCATATAGACAGATGAAGTTGATAAAAAGAATCCACATTTAATCATGTACATGTAACACTTGCTCTGCTACTAGCAATCAAGATGATAAGTACTGTGTGAACTTTCACTTACACAATAAAACAAACCTCAACCAGTGAACGGGATGGGGCTCAATATTGTACAGTAAATACTCAGCAGGTAACCTGGGCATTTCAGGATCTACCAGCAGAGATTCTCAGCTTCCTGAGTGAAGACATGGAGGAAGAATCTGTGAGATGCATTAAGTTTCCAGTAGTCCTTAAAAGCAAAATTAGGCAAGATTGATAACATTTTCCATTAAGTTCCTAAGGCAAACCCACTTATATGCCCAACTAAAATCCACTCTCCACTTCTTTCTAACATTCGTGATGTTGTTGGCACTCACAATGGAGTCAGCTTAAAACAGCACAACATGTGATTTTTGTCTTCCTTGTTCCTAAGGATGTGTCATGTGACACTATTCTGTCCAGCGAATGTAAGTAGAAGTGAGCAGCAGATTCCTAGAAGTAGCTCTCTGGAATAAACATTGTCCTCTTTTTTCCTCCTTTCTGGAATGGACACAATGATTAGAGCTGGAGCTACAACAGCCATAAGTAACCATGAGGAAAGAGAATTTCAAAGACTACTGTCTGATTACCCAAGATGTGGACCCAATTCAGACAACTGCATACCACTGCACTTCATTTTTTTTTTACACATATAACAATGAACATGAGCTACACCAGGAAGGAAGGCTTATTTGCCTTTCTGGGCCTTGATTTCCTCAGGTAGAACTGCAGCCCCTTGCCCTCTAGCACATGGCCAACTGCTGGGCCACTCCAGCCTGGCCTTGAGCAATGCAGGCAAGAGGCTTGCCCTGCCAGAACTGCTTCTCCAGAAGACTGCTGATTTGGAGCTCTTTTTCCTTTCATCATACTTCTCTTGAACTTTCTTAGATCGTTCTTTGTTTAAAATCTCGTCCTCCTCAGGAGTCAGCCTGGCCCCTTTCTCTTCTCCCAGGAGTAGTGTGTAGTGGAGTTCATACCACTATCAGTATGTGCTGTCAATGAGCACAGTGCAGTTCTTCACCAGGGCTCTGGTACAGACCAGCTTGTTATTGGATTCATTGTAAACAATGATCCTTGTCAGTGATCCTTGTTTTTTTAGTGCAATACTCAGAGTCCCAGGGGAAGTTTCCCACATCTAGCCACAGTGTTTGCTCCTTCTTGTTTCCTCCTAGAACTCAAATCATGTGTTTGCAGCCAGTGCCTATCTTAGTGTTGGCAGCAGGGTGACCCAGCTCATACTTCTACTTCTTGCGGTGGGGCTTTCTTTTGTCCCCAGTCTTACGGTGCTCATGCCAGTTGCCCTGAGAGATGCTCATCAGTCGGCACCAGCTGGTGTACTTCTCATATGAGAAAAATAAGTGCACGTTTCCTTTTCCTTTTTTTTTGTTTTTTTTGGTGGAACCAGGAATTGAACTCAGGCCCTTGTGCTTGCCAGGGAAGTGTTTATTCCACTGAGCCATCTCCCCACCCCAAGTGCACGTTTCCTGAACCAATAATTTTTATGATTTCTATTGATTTTGGTGGAATTTGACCCAGAATGAAAAATAAAATGAAACACCCCTGAAGAACCCGAATTTTCCAGGCATGCTGGCCGTGACTGTAGTCCTGGCATTCAGAAGTCTGACACAGGAGGATTACTGCAAGTTTGATACCAGTGCAAGCTACAAAGTAAGGTCAAGGCCAGAACTACAAAGTCTTAAAAAACAAAACAACTGAAACATGAATTATTTCTTAACTATCTCTGCTTCTAACTGCCTAACATATGTAGTGTGTTCCATGACATGAGTCACAGAACACACATCAAGCTATTTTAGAGATGGTCACTATAGTTGACCTGTGGGTAGTAGCTTGTCTCTATGGCAGCCAACTTCCTGTCTAAAACTGCACTAAAACTTTGGAATCACACCTGTTCAAATCAACTACTTTCCTGTGATAACCTAGTTCAGAAATGCACTGAAAGTTAATCATGTTTGTAGAATCAGTCTTAGGCCAACAGGAAATACAGACAGAGAGGAAACAGCAATGGAGAGAAAGTTCACCCTTCCTTCAGAAAGGGCTCCAAGCAGTATGCCAAGGTTAAACAGACAAGGAGGAGCAAATGACCCCCATGGTTTATTCAAGAACTTTTTGGGTGAAGGACCCTTGACCCTACTAGTCAATGTTAGACTTCAGAAAAACCTAGACTTTTACACAGTAACTATGCATGACAGAATGCTGTAGGACTCCTCTGTATCTTGCTACCTAAAAAGTAATTCGCAGATGGGAAACATTAGTATTATCCAGGAGACTGTAGAAGGACAGAATCTCGGGTCCACCTCAGGAGATCAGAAGATAGAGCTAAGTGATACAGTTGTATACCAAAGTTAGAGATCTACTGTACTGAAAAATCTTATTAAATATTGTCAATTTGGGCTAGGCGTGGTGATGCTCACCTATAATCCCAACATTCAGGAGAAGGAGGCAAGAGGATCACCATGAGTTCAAGGATAGCTGAATTACATAATGAGTTCACTGCCAACCTGAGCAATATGCTGAGACCATCTTGAAAACAAAAACAAAACAAATAACGAGTATTGTCTGTTTTGATGTTTTAGTAATCATCTGGCTATATTTAAATCAATGCAAATAGGGAAAAAAATCATTTCTCCCTTAGTTCATAAAACTTTCCATTAATGATATATTTGGGATCCACCACACAAACCACAGTAGAACAGCAGCCATGGTTCTCCACTATCCCATGGCTCTGGGCCTTGACAAGGGCCACAAAGTGACTAAGAATGCGAGTAAACCGAGGTACAGCCGCCTCTACAGACACCCCACCAAACACACCAATTTCATGCAGAACATGATCCAGGAGGTGTGCGGCTTCACCCTCTATGAGTGTCGTGCCATGGAGCTGCTCAAGGTTCCCAAGGACAAACGCACCCTGAAGTTCATCAAGAAAAAGTAGGGAAGGGTCTGAGTTCAATCCCCAGTTCCAAAAGAAAGAGAAAGAAAGAAAGAAAGAAAGAAAGAAAGAAAGAAAGAAAGAAAGAAAGAAAGAAAGAAAGAAAGAAAGAAAGAAAGAAAGAATAGAAAAGGGTGGGGATGTAGATCCACACCAAGAGGAAGCGTGAGGAGCTCAGCAGCATGCTGGCCACTATGAGGAAGGCAGTTGCCAAGAAGGACTGAGTGCCTCTGGAATAAAGCTTTGCAGAAAAAAATGATATATTTGGGAATAATAATGTATCTAAGTTCTAATAATTCTTTAGATTGTGTCCCAAAGAACTTTTTCCACACAATTTTATATAATTGGCTTTTAGAGGTAAATTAATTCTTAAGATGAATTAACATTTAATTTTTGAAACAAATTAAGATTCAAGATAATTTGAGATAAATTAATAAATAAAAAGTAGAGAAAGGTGTGCTTTTCACTAGGATATGCACTTGCTAAATCTAGAAACCAATCCCTCTCATAATTTTTCATGCTCTCTGTTGTTCTCTTTTGTGGTGGGATTTTGACTTTCATTTTAGAACCTAAAAAGCAACAGAGAATTCAAGTCACCTTCACTCCTTTCTGCCAACATCACTAGTTGGGAAGCTTCGCAGGAAGGCAGGCAATTCATTTTCTTTTTGTTTACAGCCAGATTTAGAAATTACCAAAGAAAAGGGCTATAATGAGATTAGGAAACTGAAACTCTATCTGCTGATCTTTATCTAACCTAGAAATGATACAACTCTGCGTAAAATTTTGTCTCTGCATTTCTTCAAATAAATATGCTGGCTGCTCTCCACACCCAAGACTCTTCTCCAGCCAGACAGTAGGCCTGGCGCCAGGCTTCCTGTAGAACCTTGTGGCACAACTCCCTGCAGAGAGGCTAGAGGCCAGACCCACACAGCTAATCCAGGAGCTGAACATCATGCCAGAGTGTCACAGTGGGTTCACCTCCATGAGCTGCAGCAGGAAGAAGCTGAGCACAGCAGCCAGACCCAACCCAGGCACATCTGGACAAGTTCAAACCTGGTAGATCCAGACCGGGTAAGCTGAGACACTTTGCTAGACCCAGATCTATGAGTGCCCTCTCTTTTGTTCTTGATCTATAAAGTCAGCAACAGGTAATCAGGTTAACGAGTCTGTCTGGAAGACCCCCCAGGTACATCAAGAGCAGGTGATCAGAAAGAAATTAGGGGAACTAACTTCAATACAAATTCCAAATTTAATATCTGCTTAGCTACAGTCATAATGTTTGCTTTAACTGTCTACAATACAAAAGTTTGTCAGCTACTAAATATCACTATCCACTATTAGTGTTCCTAATTATAGTTCTGTAAATACAAAACTAAAACTGCCTTAGCCATACAATTTCTCTTGAGTAAGAATTTCAGTAGGTACTAAGCTCATAACTACACCAAAGCTCTACACCAAAGGTCAAAGGATAGTGCTATACAAAATGACAAAGAAAAGGAGCAAAATGTATGCTCAGGCATTGAGCCCACCCAGGAAATGCAGGAGACATTAACATAGAAGAAATTGGAAATCACATACCTGAAATTCTGAATTAATAGTGTCTTAAGTAAAGAAACAACTGCAGAAAGGTATATATGAAATCAGATTACAAATAATATCTGAAGTAAAAAAAAAAGAGTAAGCATAGCTATAATGAAAGAATTAAAAAGTGCTTCTAAAGAAAACACTGATAAAAAATTAGAGGAGAACAGAAAAATGATGGAATCATTGAATGAGCAATATAAGAAAGATACAGATTGCATGAAACAGATTCAAAGAGATCTAGAGGAACTTAAAATTTCACTCACAAGCAGGCAAAATGATTTGAATGAAAGCGAAGAAAGAGTTTCTGGTCTTGAAGGCACTGTTTCAGCTAGTGAAAAGGTAAGAAAAGATCTCTTAAAAACAGGGCAGGGAGGTAGCTCAGTAGAATAATCACTTGCCTGGCAAGCACAAAGCACTGAGTTCAATCCCTAGTACCACAAAACAAAA